>JAQIXW010000760.1:0-24976 GCA_034700685.1 Willowsia buskii
ATACATGTATTATTTATCCTTCGTCTATTTTTGGAAAATGAAGTCTCGGTTTTTGTTTTGTTGGATCCCTTAATGAACCCTATTAAAAGTTCATGGTGTGTTTTCCCAACAACAATCCCTTGGTTATAGTTGTTTGTGTGATCATTGTTAGGTGTGGAAGCAAGTGTCATTTTACTGTTATCCTTTTTCTCTTTGTTCCATTCAAAAAGTCTTTTCGCTTAAAATGAAATGCTGAAAAGGCTTTTCTCCACAAAAGGGTTGCCATTTTCACTACTTTGCATTCTACTTGTGTGTATATGTACGAATAGTAGTAAGTATAAGTATAGATTAATGCACATGTGTCACTTCACTCTGTATTATGGTAAAATAATACACATATATAAATACATACCTACAAAAATATCTAAAGGAAGGAATGAAAATAAAATAAATCTAGCTATATTTATAATAGCATAAAATCTGGCTAGATGAAAAGCAATACACTTAACCAGACACAATATAGGCTATTCAGCAGCTCACACTTCGTTACAAAACCATTTGACATATTATTCTTGCCAGTCTCTTGAAGCGTTGTCGTTCTGTTTGCATTTGCATTTCTTCGCAATCTCCTTACGCAAATATAACATGCTTCCAAACGTAGGATTTACTCATCATCACCACATACACACAAAAGTAGCAAGACAAGATTCATTTTCCCTTTCCTAGAATACGTCTATTTATTTTCCCACCAAACAAGCTGCCTAGAATATCATCATTATCGTCATCCGCATTTCCTAAATCTTCAAAAGAAGTGCCAAGATACAAGTACAAATATTTATATCACAACTTTATAACTAGCTCTGCAACATTATATTGTTATTATTATCTTAATTTGAACTCACAGACAAAATCCAAATGGATTTCTGGAAAACTTATTTTATGCAAAAAAAAATCATACCCACACGGCGTAACGCGTAACAATATAGAAGCATTGTAATAAATGGAAAGATACAGTTGGGTAATCGCTTTGAGGCTATTTTTATTCTTTCATGCACGAAATTTTATTCCACATCTATTTGCTTTCACTTTACCATTGACGTATCATACTGTACATATACTTTAGTTGAATTATTTGAAATACACAAAAAAAATGTATTTTCAAAGAAAATTGTCAATGTAAAGGAAGTCCTAGATTTCTTACATTATTATTATTGTATTCTCTCGTCACTCATGTTTCACTTTCAGACAAATATATATGTTTCCACAGTTGATTTTTGATACACAATCTTAACATTTTTATTATTTACAGAAATATATCCCTTCAGTAATTTGCATTTATACTGAATTGCCCAACAAAGGCACATGTTTTCTTATTTTTAAACAAAAACTGGAGTGCACACATTTGTTGGAATTCAAAGCAATGCACGTGATTGCGTGAACGTGGCCAAGTTACCCAAAATTAGATAAACCCCATTTCTAGTTAACTGTCCTAATTCGTCAAATTTGTAGCAGCGGTATTTCAGTGTGTAATCCAACCCCAGCATTGCTTCTCCACTGAAATCGATGTTGATCGTGTTCAGGCCAACTTCTCTTTAGTTATATAGATTTGATTATGATGATACTTTTCCACTTGTAAAAATAAAACAAGTTTGCGCCATTTGCCCTTAAAATACACTCACAATACTAGATACCATTGAGGAAGATATTTTAGATTCTTTTGATACTTTCTTATCAGCTTATCATATTGAACAAAAATAGTGGTAGTACATCCTGTTACACAGGATCTCGAGACAAGATGACTAGAAAATCCTATAAATCCCAATCTCTTTTAGTCATCTAGTGCTTGAATCGACTTTCTTCTTCCGCTCTTTCAAACATGAGAGCAAAAGCTTAAAAGTCAAACGATGAGAAACAAAGATCTATAATATGGAGGTGGTCGTTGTTAGTATTAGATATTATGCGAAACATAAGCATATGAAAAGGTAAAATAATGCAATACTGCCTTTATAAGTAAGTACGTACTTCCATTTTTTTCTGGAAAGTTAATCCTTATTCTATTCTCAAGAAAGTACCCTAATGCAAGTTTACAGCCTACCACTTTCCACAAAAGCATAAGAAAAAATGACAATACAGTAGACAACAATTTCTTTCTTGGCAGTTGTAGCAATGATTTTTAATCTCACAACATGAAAAGGCTTTTCGTCTTAAGTAATTTGCAAAAAAAAAGTCGAAAAACTCATTCTCTAAAAGTAAACTTGATATAACAACTTAAAACGCAACACAGCATTGAAAGCAAATGTGTTTTGCAGGTGGGCTGTTTCCTACCTAAATACTTTGTAATAGGCTTTTCATTTAAATATAAATACTTGAGCTATAAACCGGAATAACTACCTTTATCCTTATCTTCACTTCCAACTTGTAGTTCACTGAGAGAAAGCGGGGAATGTACATAAGAAGACGATAGGATTACTACACGCAATCGTCCAAAAAACAAAAAGTTTTACTTGTTGAAAATTTAGAAATTAATGTTACACCCACACCATCGAGTTTGCTTTCAAAAAGGAGAGTTTTTCTTTCTTGTGAACTGGCTGGTTAAATAAGTTTTGTTAGATAATCTATATACATGTGACAAAAAGTATAATATGTAGAGGTTTGATACACACATACAGAATTAGCTTGATAATATGAGTTCTATGCTTAAAGTAATAAAAGTTAGTTATGCATTTTAATATCCGCTTTGCTTCTTCATAATATTATGAATGAAAACTATTACCTATGTTTATTATCGTGCTTTCTTCTTATAATATAATAATAATCTATTTATTTGGTTCTCTCACTTTCAGGCATAAAATTAAAACTAAACTCGTGTTTGTGCGAATAGGTACTTCCTCTACAGGTTCTCTTACAACTGTATAATGAAGTAACCATAATAATGCCACAACCATCTTGAGGTAGAAATAAATGTAGAAAAGAGAAACCGAAACCACAAGAGAAATAGCTTTGTGGGTGAGAATGGTCAATAAAAAGAAAGTAGAAAGTCTTTGGTCTGCCGGCTTTTTTGTTGTTGGTTTGTCCTTGTTATATTTGTACAGTGTAATATTGTAATACAATAGGACAAGAAATATGAACAGTGTGTTTTAAATGACAAAACAAAGCAAATATTGGTGTAATGAATGTAGATAAACAGGGTGGTGGTAGAGATCATGGAAAGAGTATGGGAACATTGTTTCTCGTGAGTTTTGGAGAAAGTTGCATGATTCTTGTTAAGAAAGACCTTGTATAATATACTGCTGGTCTAGTCTGGCCATAGTCACTATTATACCTCCACAACCACCCACGCAACATTTTCGCTTCTCTTATTTGCTCCGGTTGCATTCTTCTAAACAGTATTCTCCACTTTCTTATATTGTATTCGAGTGAGATGTATAGAGTTGGAGATATTCATTTCATGGTGAAATAATGAAAAGAAAGTGACCTGCTTGTGTCGCAAAAATGGGGTTTGCATAACTTTTATTAAGCAAAGTAAAATAGTTTAACACCTTTTTTCCACTTTATTTTCAAGCATTAATAATATCTATGTAAATTAAACTAGTTTCTCTCATCGAAAAAAGGTATCACTGACGTTTAGAAATAATGGAACCCATAATATCCAAGAAAACCATTCCCCTGTAAACATTTTGACGGATTTGTCAAAAAGTAAAGAAACACGCAACCTTAATGTTTACAACCCTGTAGCCAGCGCCACTTTTTGGTTATTTTACGACTATAGTTTTCACTCACCCACCACACAGCTCATTTACATTTTCTGAATTCCAGATTTAAAAAAAAATCTACATGATGTTGAAAAGTACTAAATGCATTTCAAATTATTGTTCAGGCATTTTCTACCAAATATTATGACTGCAATCATGACTCTCTTTTTTTGTCATTTAAACCAAGGTTGAGGATCAAAGTAAGATTTGCAGTAGAAAGCAATAGAAAATTTAGTTTAACCAAAGGCAATAAACTGTTGTGTTATTATGAAATACATTGTGAAATTTGAGGAGAAGGCGTATACGTGAAAAAATTATATTGTTTACGCCTACATGGATAATTCAATTTGCCAAACTATTTCCTCAAGTAGTACACAAAACTACACATCTCCATTGTCTCTTTTAGCCTTTGGTGAAAATGAAGAGATTGTGCAGAAGAGTAAGTAAGAAACAGCAATGTGTCCACACACGTGTCCTCAAGCCCCCACTTTATCTTGTACATCTTTCCATGTAAACTAAAAGTTATGTGACAAATGAAATAATTTCGACATAATATGGATGGAATTTCGAAATACATAAACTTATTATATATATATATTTGATTCTCAGTCATAAATTCTAGAGTTTATTATTTTTCAATATCAAATTCCATAAAATTATAACTTAGGTAAGTAAAAAAATTATACATATTATGATATTTTATCCTTACATCAAACATAACATCTTGATAGTCTGAAAGACATCCTGTTGTGATCCTCATTCGAAATGATAATGTAGATGTGGGCCGTGGAGATGAAAATGATGATGAGTTCTTGGTGGTTTTCCTTTAGTAGTAGATGTAGTTAGTGCTACGTGTGTATATGTAACTTGTACATACTTACATATATTGCGTAGGAGCTATAAAAGGCTTGAAATTTCATTCTGTTAAGATCTATATTCCTACTATCTGAACCAATTTCATTTTTAGGAGTACTTCGGGCACAATGAATTCACATACACACCCCGTTGCCACCACTTATATGGTATCCTTCCCACCCCATCTCCACCACTGGAAAATGTCAGAGTTGAGTGTGTAGGCTCAGTAACGCTTCTTGGGTTAAGATTTTAGATAGGGATTGAATGACAAAGATGAAAAGGAACTTTGTCATACGACAAGTTTTACTCTTCACTTCAAATGTATCTATTTCCCCCGATTACTTTCAACATCATTTACCTTTATTGACGAAATGATATCAGGAAACATAATATGATATCAAGTGATTATGCAAACATTCCTTTATGCTTAAGCGAATGGCGGTTTAAAGATTAAAAACATATGATATAGTTTACATGAATTCCAGAAATAACAAAAAAGTAAATAATCTGCATTCGATACCTTGTATCAGCCTTAAATGTTTCTTAATCTTCTTTACCCAAAAAAATAAGGCGGAAAGCTCCTTTGTCTCAAGATAAAGGTCACACTTGAAAGCAGTTGCAACGCATTTTATGCAAAAAACCATACCTTTGTGATTCAGATTTTCCTAAATACACGTATCACCAAAAACATATATTATGCAAGTTTTTGTCCTAAAACATTACCATCTCTCTGTTTATTTTAAGTTTCTACAATTTCATGTTTTTCATGCCAAAAATAATACTGCCGTACAATAACCAAATAACTTAAAAGAAAACAGATAGAACTTTAGCCAAGTTATTTATTTAAACCCTTACCCCTGTCGCATTGTCCATTGTTTATCGAAAAAATTGCCGTTTACTCTACCTTCCTCCAATCGCCTTTTTCCCGTGGTTGAGCAATGTTACAGCAAACACAGAGCATCAAATAGCACCATTAGCATTTTTATAGCCTGAAACAAGAAAAACTACAAGTAAGGTATTATGTTATTTACTCTGATGTCGTCATTAACATAAGAATACTCTCATTTACCACATACCACCTGCTGGAAAAGTCTATTTTTAGAACACATAGGATGGCTTGGTGCCCATCTTAAATGAAAAACTGCGGTATTGAATTCACCGAATTTATACGTGTGAAGGTTTCATCTGTCACAATTCAGAAAATAAAGCCAAATCCCTCAGCTTATTATTATTATTATTGGGAACCCATAATTCTTTCAAAAAATTCTCAGACAAAAAAAGTAACAATTTTTCCTTTCTCATTGTAAAGTAAAGGCATTCCGTATGATGTGGCGAGCCTGTTGTTGCGGCTTTTGTTTTAGTTTGCATTTACGTCACTAGTCACTACTAGTGCCTCAAACTGCCAGTTACGATATTTTATACGATTGGCTATACATTTCTAGCCATTCTGGAATTATATTATTAAATTACTTGACAAAGGCAGCTAGTAGATGTTGGATACTTTTTATTTATTCCGGATCTATATTGATTCAACGTTTTTCCTTTGCCGGTTTTATTTTTGTCTCGTGTGTCTCTATATCCCTTTCTTTTCAGTATTTTTAGAATTTACTCTAACATACTACTAAGGCCAAAAAATTATACCATAACTCGGTATTATATTCCTATGCTTAATACCAAGCGTGGAAGTAACCTCGTCAGGGGACTTTTTAAAAATAGCGTCAAAAAGAAAGAGTCTAACTAACTTTTTATTTTACTGATAAAGATTCGTTTCAATGATTTATGATACATTTTATGACGCGCATAGAGGAACAATATTTATATGACTTGCATGTATCTATATAATTATCGCTACGCAGCATTCACACTTTTTACTTCAAATAGCAAACTATCATAGAGTAAACAGATGTGTTTTGGTGTTGCTTTCTATTGTGCCAGTAGTACGAAAAACATTGCTGGCCTAGACAGTGTTTGAAGCGATATTGAGAATGAATATAATATGAAAACCAAAATAGTATATAGGGTTTATCTGTATTACTGTGGAACTTTTAGTCTTGTCCATTTTTCCCTACTATTTGTGAGTTGTGACGAAAATAGATGAGCTTGCAGTGCAGGTTTTTTATGCCACTATGTAACACCAACGTCACCAAAATAATAAGACGAAGAAGCAGATGATGATGAGTAGAAAGCTGTAAAAACACCCGGGGGACAATTTTCCCTTTTTCCTGCGTCCGCTCACTTTCTCTCCACTTTTATATTCCTCTCACAAGCTGGGGCTAGCATAGAAAGTGAGAAAGTGGAAAGATTTCTTTTCGAAACTCTAATTCCCGTCACTCATCCATCTACACTTTTTTATATCTTGTATACATACCCAGTCATTCACATATAGTACGTGTGTGAGGGTCTTTTTTTCAGTGTGTCACACAACGAGAATGGGATTGTACATCCAATAGTGTGCATAACATTTATAGATCTCTTTATACAGATTTTTTGCAGAAATGTTTCATAATATTCCAAGGGGACTTGAAAAAAACAGAAGTTCCTCCTTCTTCCGTCTAGCTAAATGCCTTTCTTTTGACTGCTGCCTTGAATGATCATTAGTAAAGTACACCTATATTGTGCTAAAAATAGCACTTCAGTTCAACGATGGACTTACAAAAAATGAAAAATGTCGTTTTTCCCCTTTAAGCTACTAAATATACTTGAATGTTCTTTTTTAGGGGAAAGTGCACTATTGTCCTCAAGTGTTCTCGTATTATTCGTACAAGAAATATGCAAGCATAAGTATTTTAGGTAGATACATAATATGCTTCTTTTAGCGATTTTTTTCTTTCTTACAAACTGTTTCTAATAGAGGAAACATCAATTGTTATTTGGGGATACGGATACTAAATTATTGTTAAAGTGTGAGACTTTTGGATCATACGAATCCCGTCCCGGGTCGACCCAATAAGTGTTTTATTAGCGTTTATCCAGTAATAAATGGATTTATAGCGCAGTAAGATCAATTCACTTTGTATAGGATTTTCTGTTGTGAACTGTCTTCATGCATATTATTGTACATGAAAAATAACTTTCTTTAAAACATGTATTAGAACTTGAATCGATTTTTATATGGTTTACAGAGTAAAATGGTATTGTAAATGGTTATGCGTTTTTATAGTAATGTCTCACTCATATCAATCATCTCGTCAATTTCAAATTTGATCATAATATCATGATAGCAAAGCTTTAATGAACCTATATAGTAGGATCAAGTAACTAGAATTTCGGAAAATACTGCATTGTGGAGTAGGTGTGGTTAATTTATAAGTTAGTTACACTTAAAGACTTGTCTCTAGCGATTTGCACTCACTGGTTGTCAAGTAATTAAATGCTGCACATGAACCAAGACTTCAGTGGAGGTGTCACCAACGACGCCATTAAGTGACTCACTGTCAGATGAAAGAAGTTTCATGTATGTATTTTTCTTTCTTTTTTTGTGTGACTCGCTTGTCCCGTATAAAGAAGCGGATGTACGTGACGTGCTACACAGCATGTACCCTGAGATTTCAGCCACATTTTTCTGCTTTCCTTTTGCCACCTACAATAAGATGAACAAATACAAATTTACTATGTTCGGTAAGGTATTTGAATTTTTGCTCAAAGTGTTTTGAATCTAATGCTTATTTTTTCGGAGTAAAACTGTAGCTTTTACACAAAACAAAGACTTTCGGTTATATGAAAGGTAGTTGTGTAGGTGGACCTTTGCGTCTGACTTTTTATGACAAGCGAGTAGAAAAGCAAAGGTAATTCCTTTCGATTTCATCACATCGGCTGTGATTGAAAAGCCTATTTGGTATTCCACTAGTTTCACAATCTCACAATCACGTTGAAGTCATAAAAACGGTACCTCTTTCATCCATATGTAGTACTACATGGGGGAAAAGAGTGTGAAAAGCGAGTATTTATTGCAAAAACTGGGACGTATGCAGGAGTTCAGAGAAGTTGCAACTAAATCGCTATAAGCATTTATCCGAAAGACTACTCTTCTCTGGGACAGGTATAGGAATAAGACTATAGAGAACTACTACTCGGGAGCTTTGAGCTCGGTAAAAAATTCTTGGTATTCGAAAATTATTGTTATTGAAATTGCGAGGTGTCTAGATACAAATTTACAAAATACAATAGCACACGAGGTGCACAAAACCATTCGGCCAATTCGTGCATATATTGTTGTAGGATTTCTCTAAAACCTATCCACTTGCTTGTATGCTTCTTCCTTTGTTTCTGCGGTATCAACGAAACCATGAACTTTGAAGGAACCACAAACAAAATATCATCATCCCATCTTACTTTTGTTAATATAGCGGTTGCAACTTTGTGGCTTTTTGCTCTCTTAGCAAAAAATATGAAACGTATGCTTTGAGGAACAATAAAATATTAATGATCATACCGCATTGCTTCTTATACTTGAATTTAAAATTTTATGCTGAAGGTTGCTTCACTTTCATTTCAAAATATATGATACGTACGGATGCACATAACTAAACTTGCTTAAGATCTTTGCGATATTACTCCCGGTTTTCTGAGAAGGTCTACTTTTCATCCATCCACGAATACTCATTTTTCATTCATATTCTTCCAAGCTTTACCCTCCTAAAACACCTTTGGAATCACAAATTATACGCATGAAAAATCTAAAGTGCAAAACGAAAGTAATGAGAGCCCGTGCAAAGCGTAAGAAAAGGTAAGAACGTGAATGCGCGTGTGAATAAATTTTATTGGCGATCCAATGACTTGTTCATAATAAACATGCTTCCTTCTTGGAAGAACAAAGGACAAACGAGAAATAAAATTGATACCCCACAAGCTACAGCTACATAGAATTTCTTTATTTTGCGTTATTATATTCTGTTTATCTGTCTTCTACGGGGAAAGTATCGTACGTGGAAGCGAGCAACTACCACAATGATAAGGAACCGTATGTCTAGCTACATTCATGAGATAAAGAGGTTCAATTGGCGTGGGGCCATGGGGCCACTTCTTTTTTCCTCTGTTTGCTTGTTGGGTTATTGAGTGTTTCTTGGAAATAAAACACACCTTTTGCTTGTTTGTAGCTTCAAGTGCTGCGGTTACAGAGAAACAGATATTTTCAGTCATGAAGTTATTACATCGAATTGCGAAAACCAATATTGTCCATTGCTGCAGACATACTTACATTGGCGTCTGTTTGGTTGACTGTGCTCCAAAATTCCTAGAAAAACCATTTGCCATACAAAGTCCCTTCTGTTTCAAAAGGATCAACTGTCCATGCAAATCCTTTAACATCATGAACCATAATATTTTGCTTTGCATTTCATTTGAGTACCATCAAACGGATCAATTTTATGATGAGGAATAAAGCAAATAAGGAGTAAATTCTGTCGTTTTTCATCACGTTTTGGATGTAAACTTTTTATTCATTAAAGTAATTGGAATTGTATGTAGTTACGAATTAATGCATATTATTAATTCCTCGCCTGTTTTTTTCATCATCATTAGTTTGCAGTGATGAAGTAATTCACATCGATGCTGACATACATACATAATATATTAGAATTACGTTAATTATTGTTCCAATTTCCAATACAATCTACACAATGGTAAGAATCATTAGAATTTAGGTAATATGGCATTTTTTAGGTAGGTTACAATGTTACAAACTTCAAGACTTTCTGGAATATGTACAGATTTTCACAACGCTTCCATAAACTACGCGAGAAAAATTACAGGAGTATATTAATTCGTTATAAAAAGAAAAAAAGAGCAACTTTTATCTTAAATGTAACATACTTCAGGTCTAGTAAATTTACTTACGTATGTAAAATAATGCTCACATTTAAAGTAAGAAACAAACTTTAAAACTTAAAATGTACACAAAGTATAGATATTTGTAGAATTACGTATTAAATTTATTATTAATGATATTATTTCAGATATTTTATACACAAGACGAATACACAAAATGATGACAAGAACGATGAATGAGATACACCGTAAATATATATATATATATATATGTACTATAAAGAATCTAGCCTAATAACCATTTGTATATTATGACGTTAATATGTTAATAGATGATTGTACTAATTAATGGAGTTAAAAAAGTATATTTTGAAAGTTGTAGTGTGTGAATGACTGGATTATTATGACATGAGTTACAAGATCAACTTTTTATTAGTTACTATACTAGCAATAATACACATTAAAAACCTTTAAATATACTCTCTGCTAACATTACCACGATATCTTTAGAGTTATAAGACTTTATATATTTATTATTCATAATAACATTTACAAATCACAATTTCGTTTTATTATACACGATAATACCGTTAAATCGCTTTTAAACTACAAATTAAGTAATTTTCAAAGTAGGAAAAAAGAAATTCGGTTTACGGATTACTTTGATTTTCTGATTTTCTTTACGCTTGCACCTATCTAGCTGTAATAATGAACTACACAAAGTCACAGTACGATTGAAGGATTTCAAAAACTTGAGAACATTTCCGTTTCGTTCACTTGAAGAACACAGCATATCATTAGGTTCCTTATAAGTAATACGCAAATATTCACATTAATAAAATTCATTCTATAAGTTGTCTAATTCTGTACTCTGCTGTCTGTTAAAAAATTATGTTTGATAGTTTTTATTTAAGTGTAGCTTTGCTTGTGCTGTTGTACGACACGAGCAACAAGGATCTGATTTTGCTCTATTTTCTCTTTTTAGAATTAAAAAGTTGTTACTTTCTGATGGATTGCAGGTCTGTAACATACAAGGAATTATCATCACACATTACATATCAGTACTAGAGTGTGGTCTTGACCGTTGACGCCTTCTTGCCAACTCAGACTGGACAACAGGACCCAATGGTGGTGCCTTTGGTGACTGTGATATTGCCGTATAGGTTGCTTGAATGGCACTCTGTAATCAAACAAAATAATCAAGCAATCACTATTTTGTGAGAACCAATTATAAGAAGTAATGACAAACAAAAGTCAAATTGAGATTTGCATTACAGCCTTCATATCTCTTTTAAAAGTTGGTGTACCTAAACCAACCATAAAAGAAAAACTTTCCTCAGGTACGAGAATAAAATAAAACACACAAGTCATCATATACTATGCACTTGTGGTGTTGTGTAAAATAAAAAGGGTCGTATTTTCAGACATAATACCTAGTCGGGTTTTTTAGATCTTGCCTTCAGGGTAAATCTAAAAATAGATCAAACTTTTCCCTTCTGTCTGGTGCAAAAAAAAAACTTACACATGACCAGAATATTTTATTAGAAAAAGAGGAGCCAGAAGCAATTTGCTTTCTCCATTTCGCTATGCCAGTAGAAAGTATAAAAAAAGTGAAAGGAAAACAAATACAAACACCCAAAATGTACGTAATTTCAAGTATATTTTGGAATTTAACCATATAGTATTAAGCGAAGGATAATATGTCAAAAATTGCAAAGTTGTCTAAAATAATAAATTAGATTATGTTGATACTTTGTAAACTTTTAATAAACTTTGTACACGCCATACCCTAATTGATGGTGGACAATCGATTGGAATAGAATGGGAGGGCAGTGTGTCTCTATTCTGGATCCATGAATGGGTGACAACTTGTTGTGCTGTAGGCCTTCTCCTTGGATCCAAATCCAGCATCTTTGATACCAGAGACTTGGCCTGGTCTGATATGTATGACCAACCACCAGATTTTACATCTATCTCGCCGGTACCTATCCGTGCAAGAATAGTCGCCGGAGTGTCATTGGCACCAGTTGCAAATGGCGTTTGCCTAATAAAATAAATAAGAATCTCAATCACCGAAAAGTTAGCATTTCAAAGGTAACTAACATATCAACTGCATCAACCGACTACACACTAAAGCCAACAAATATGTCTCACCCTGATAAAAGAGTATACATGAGTACACCCAGAGACCAGATATCACAGGCAGCATCATATCCCTGTTTCTTGAGAACTTCAGGAGCAACAAAGTTTGCCGTATAACAAGGTGTCATCAATAAGCCATTTTCAGCCCTCAACTGTTTTGCGAACCCAAAGTCACAAAGTCTGAGGGTCTCAGGCTTTTGAGATTGATCTGCGTATACAATGTTTGAAGGTTGAAGGTCACGATGCACAACCTAGAAGAACATGGTTTCATTTTAAAATACTAAAATATGCATTAATACATACATTGTAAATGATGGTGAATTATACCCCATTTCGATGAAGATAGACTACGGTTTCAGCAAGTACTGCCATTACATCCGCTGCTTCCCTTTCGTTGAATCGCTTTTGGGCTAGAAGCTTATCTAAGAGCTCCCCACCTCGTAGCAATTCAGTGACCAGGTATACGTTCTTGGCGTCCTCATAAACCTGTGAAAATTAATTATTTAAATAAAATACATAAGTTTCAAACAATTCACACTTCCTGAGTAATTCATACATAAAATTGCAATACAAACTTACACTGTACAATGTCACGATATGAGAATGCTGGCTATGACGAAGTAGAATGTCAACTTCATCGTGCCATTCTCTGCGACCTTTAGCAATAACCTATAGTAATGATTCATATTCAATTCATAAAAATACGAGTTAAAGCTTTCATTAAACTTTCAATATGTGTATTTATTATCACTTTATATAAATTATTATAGCAATCATCATACCTTAACTGCATGCTCCACTTTGGAAATTTTATGAACACACCTGTGACACGACGCATACGCTCCCTTAGCTATTTCTTCCTTAATGTCATAATCATCTAATATACTTGATGTACGTATCACCTATTTTAAAACGGCACTCGATTAAATTAGTATTCCATAAACACGCCTTTCCCATTTTGCAGATATACGTAAGTACTCACGGAACGGAATATATCAGGATTAGGTTTATTATCGGAGACTGCTGCACTGGAAGAGGTAACGTTTACTGGAACACTTCCAACACCAACACCACTAACATTGTTTGTCGTTCCACTAGTGGCGCTGTTGGGAGTTGTGGTGTTCATATTGTCATCCAGTAAGCAAGATGCAATAAAACTAAAGCCTCGGAAGAGTTCATGCGCATTAGCACTGGGTGGGACTCCCGGCGAGTCTATATAAAGAAAAAATATTCAGGTTACTTCAGGTTCTGATTATTTTAAAACTATATGTTTAAACATTTTGCTGTCAACAAAACATGAACTATGATTTTGGTGAAGCAGTTAATCACAGCTATTTGTGACAAGATATAGAACAGAGAGATAAAACAAGCAGTTTTAGTTTATCCAAGCCAGTCATGATAATATTATGGTGGTCTACTGGTGTCATTACATTTTGATTTTATACAAGAAAATTATTTCTACACAAAATTTGAAGTTGTATTATTGTCTACATGCGATACTAATTCAGATGACTAGATTCAAGGAGTTTGGTCTACTCAAAAATGCCTGAGCCTGTCGAAGCATGCACAGTGATTTATCAAAACGTCTACGATTCTTAATCACCTAAAAATCTTTCAAAACACGTGAGCCGTGATCTCTACCATTTTTTATCTTACATTCAAAAATTATAAAGATGTATAATGGTAAGTATTTATTAATTAGGCTCGCCCCAATTAGTAGAGTACTCAAAATTACAACAAACATTAAACAAAACATTAGTGGATTAACAGCATATCTTCTGACGATACATAATAATATACATCATAATATCATTAATTAGTGGTGATGTACTGATTAAAATATTTTTGGTTGCGTAATAAGTACTGTAAAGGACACAAGAGCTACTAGTTAAAACAAAATTTATCAATGAGTATACCCTCGCAAGTTAACCGGCCACCACTCTCTGCATAGAAATTCATCAAGATCAAACATTCTCAAGATCATCATCATCACCGTTACGTTACCGTTTCACAAAAGCCATAAAGAGAAAGAGAGAGACAGAAAATCAGAAAAATGTTATATATTCAAAAATTGTTTTTTTTAAGATAAGTAGCTTTAGAGCTTTCAAGTATTAAACAGTTATAGTTATTATGAGTATAATAAGAGATTTGAAAAAAAATGAAAAAAAGAAAATGAAAACCCGAAACATTCGAATTTATAAGTCAAAAGTACATTCTAATAAATAAAAAATAAAAAATGATATTGGTTTTCTGTATAAAAATACTAATTATTTGGCTCAGTTTGTCTTTCTCTGTTGGCCTCTGTCACGTACCGAAAAACGTACCTTTGGGTGTCCTAGAAGTAAATTCGGAATCAAAGTAGAAAGCATCATCAGCTCTTGATACTGCTGGCTTGAAGGGTGGAATGACTTGCTTCGTCCACAGGCTAGGCCAGTCAATTGTTTGAAAGAAACAGTGTTGCTTAATCTCTTCTACGCCCCCTGAAAATGATTACAGGTAAATTTTAAGGATATTTGTTAAAACTGTGTAATATTGTGGTTACATGGCTTATTAATATTCACTGACCAGCACCAAGTCTATTGGCAGGATTACGTTTGAACAAGGCTCGTAGAAGTGACTGAGCTTCAGGTGACAAAAATTGGGGCATCCCTAACTTAGCCTTAAGTATTTGAACCATCGTTTCCTTTCGATTTGTTCCTTGGAATGGTAATGAACCCGTGAGCATCTCATACTGGTCAAGGAGAAAAAAATTACATCAAACATTAAAAATCATATTTTCCGTTTTTTCCAGACAATTTTGGTAAATTCTTTCTCACCATTAATACACCGAAAGACCACCAGTCGGCTACGTAGGAATGTCCTTTTCGGTTAACAACCTCTGAGAAATTGAATGGGAAATAAAAGAAATGAGTACAAAGCTTTTATGTAGCCGTTATAACTTTTCCTATTGATTGACGGTTTAAGTTAATTAATATATTTCTGGTACCTGGTGCCATGTACTCAACTGTACCGCAGAAGGAATATGCTTTCTCGTCGTCTAGAGGTTGCTTGCTCAAGCCAAAGTCTGTCAAAGATATGTGGCCATCTGCATCTAGCAGAATACTGCAAGAAACGATAAAAAGTTAATATATTAGCACAGATCATTTTTAGATAGTGTCGTCCATTGCAGAGTATAAACTTACTTTTCAGGTTTTAAGTCTCGGTAGATAATGCCAATGCCATGAAGATGGTCCAAGGCGAGAGCAAGTTCTGCCAAGTAAAACTTTACATCTTCCTCCGTGAACATGATCTTTAAAAACAGAAAATTTATTATTACTTATCGAGATCAAGTATAGTGTGCTTTAAAATCACAGTTTTTACAAATCATTAGCGGATCAATCAATCCAACATACCTCCTTAGCTAATCGTGTGAAAAGATCACCACCGCGGAGAAAGTCCAGAATCAGGTAAAGCTTGCCCTCTGTCTGAAAGGCATAATGAAGTTTGACAATAAACGGATGCTGAACTTCCGTCAGGATATTCCGCTCCATTTTTGTCCTTACTCGATCACGTACTGTAAAATAGGTAGAAATATATTAATTAACTTAAACCGTCAATCAATAGGAAAAGTTATAACGACTACATAAAAGCTTTGTACTCATTTCCTTTATTTCCCATTCAATTTCTAAGAGTTTTTCCATTTACCATGTATTTGACATATGCCGCAATGTGTGTGTGGAACAAGCATGTGTACACTTTTAATTTTCACAATGAACAACTACTTTGCCACAAATTCTACAAGTGTCCGTAACCACACTTCCACTGACAGCGTAACTACATACAAACTTAATTTGCTTATTAAAGCATTACTACGCTTGCCGAGGATGTGGGTGGGTTGGTGGTAAACCGTGCTTGCTTGATGTACGACCGGAAAATTGAGATGAATAGTGACAGCTTCAAGTGTTTCTTGAACTTCAATAAGTAATAATACATAACGACAGGTAATTAAATATGTACAAGCATAAAAAAAAAATGTTTTCACTACTTTCACCACCGCAAGAAAATAAATCGGTGAAACGGCTGCTTTTACCGGTCTAATTTCTGATCTACATCCACAAACCAACTCGATTTCTTTTCATCTTCAAAATGTCAAATTGGCATTAGTTTAAGCAAGAATGTCTAGCAGCTACTTGTCAAAATCAGTACTTAGCTTAGATAAATCAAATCAATGATCATATCCGCATGCACAGGCGGCAAGCTATAAGCATTACGACAAACAGTTTCAGCTTCAGTCTATCAAGCATTTAATGGTACCTGATGTTATAATGCCATATTGGCAAATACTACGTACGGAATACGGAATAAAAAATGCCGGCAACACTGGCAAAAAACATAAAAAAGCCGATTTCGTTTTTTTTATATTGGTAATACATTTTAGTAAATAATGCAGCACATCAGTCGATATTACCGACACTCTGACAGACAGATGGAGAAAGCGGAACTACTCAACATTCTAACTTTCTACATTTATATCGTTTCTTTCTTTTTGAAACCCCGTTTGTAAGTATTCCTGCTTGAACAAATGGCCTTTATTTACGCGATCTTATGTCAATATTGAAGTCCCTTTTAAAGTATTTATTGACAGGAGAGTGGCAAACGTCCCGGAGAAAATAAAGTGGAAGGGACTGAGAGAAGAACAAAAGAGGACGGTATTCTTTTTGTGCTTTGCACTACAACACAAAGCAAAAAAAATGTTACAAAGACCTCTGCAATGATGTACAATCTTTGCTTTTTGGAGAGGTTGACACAACTTCCTGCGGGACAACGCAAATAGACAAAGCAGCAGAGTAGAACTTCCAATAATGGAGACGCAAAAAATAGGAATTGCTCTCGCTTATTTTTTTGCACTTCCAACTGCTTGAACGTAGATCAGATCTGCACATTTTAGCAGGAAAATGTTATTCTATACACAAACATTATTTTAGTAGGTATGCACTGAAAGCGTTTCTATTATTCTATTTCTTGTGAATTGTTCAAACAGACGCTTATATACAAGTACGGTATATATTATTAAATTTATTTTGCAGTTTTTGGAACGTGACCGAATTCCGAACAGAGAGCTTTTCAGTGTCACCGTCAACTTGGTCAACTATACAAATAGTTTTACAGTTTTAGCAGCTGTGGCTTTTCCCTGTGCAGAATAGGGTATTACCGGGATGCAAAATAAAAGCAATATATTTTCACATTGGAATTACATCGCATTCCTTTCCAATTCATACAACAAATTTAATTTCTGCAGCGGGGATTTGTGAAGTCGAGTAAAGCCTCAACTAACGAAACTAATCTCCTTGGCTTACTCTCCTGCTACATGTGAGACCATCCACACACTCTTTCCATCCAGAGTGCAACAGCAATTCAGTGCTCCATTTAAGTAATTATATCTTGCCCGCCTAACAGCCACCCACTGCAGAGCTCGTTCGTTTTCTCATTTCCATAAAAAAATCAAATCTCCGGTTTATCCACATGTGATGTTTCCACACGCAAAAATGATTTGTCTATAGTTTTTCCTTTAATAAGCAAACTATATACATAAAACATGCAAAGTTCATGCTTCTTATGAGAATTTTTTATCTTGATTCTTTCATATGAATTTTATAAAGTCTTGGTATGTTTTGAATAATGAATTACCCTGTTCAAAATTCACCTCACAGTAGTTACAGCTCCAAGAAATTCGAAAACAGACGGATTTCATTTCCTATTCCAGAGTATTCCTACTTTCCTTGGTTTACGATGACTTGCCTTTCTCATATTCAAAATTTGAACAACCATTCCAAAGGTTTTTTTACTGATTGCGTTTTCATACGGAGGGAACCCTTTAAAGCTTGAATGGGAGTTATTCCAGATTGCTTCTCGTCATACAGATAACGCAGCCCTGCCGTACCTATATGTACTGGTTTTGCGAGCTTTGTCGCCACTTACCCCTGCTATCTTAAAAACAAAAGCTAGCATAGCAGCTTCAGTAGTACAGCAATAAAGATGAAACTGAGAAGGTTAAAGTGGCACCCATGAGTACGAGTACCACCCCAGAGAACCAAGCCTCTATCCTTTACGATACGATGATAAAAAATGTTCAGTCTAGTGTAAGCGATCCGCGAATTTTTCTCCATACGGTGAAAAATCTGGCTCCTCTTAAAACTACTGTAAGCTGTTGGCAACAAAAAGGAAAGGAGGAAAGGCGCGGCGACATGTTCTTTTGCATCGTACAAGTAAATCCATAGCCAAGATTACGATATAGAAAAGATCCTTTCATGCAATTTCTACATCTTCATTGCAGCTCGTGGCGAATAAATTTGGAATAAAAACAAAAAGGAAATGACACACGAGAGTAGAAGCTTTAGTAGCACTATCTCAATTTTTCTGTGGCCTTTCAAAGGTTTTGGTCTATAAATCTTTGAGAATCGGTAGTTGGAACTGGAGGGAACCAAAAACCCGTGATGTTCCAATTTCACTTGCAAGAATGTTTTGGTACATAAAACACCCATTCTACAGGAAAAATGTCTATTGCGCCCTTACACATTTCACAGCGCCTTCGTCTGATTCGGTAACGAGATTTCTTGCCTTCACGTTACCTCGCTTGAAGGCAACAAGCTCCTGACTAAATTTGTGGGAAGGTTAATTGTAATTCTGGAATTGCCACTAAGCACTACTACCGGCGAGAGAAAACATGGAACCCTTCTTGAATTAAATTATCTTTTTCACTCCATGTAGTCTCTGGGAAAATCTAATTTCCCGTAAGAAAATGAGCTTTTCAGGACGCGTGCAATTACAAAAATTAACTTCAAGAACACACAGAGAAGCAGTGCTTTACAATGGTTGAGCAGAGAACAGCGGAATATTGAAGTGTAACATTCACTCCCACTTGACACCATAAAAAGCATGACCTTCAATTGTGTAACAATTTTCTCCAGAAAAAAATCCAGTGAGACCGCGAACAAGTCCAAATGGAAATGCTGGTGAAACTTTACCTACAAACATGTACATTGCACGATAACCTGTATAATGACGTGTTTCAGATACGTTCTCATAAAACGATAGACTTTTTCTACTTTTTTCAAAGATTTAGAAATTTTCTTATGGCTATACATTTTACATGAAAATAATCATCATGAATATCAAAGCATTCACGACTATAGAATGCAGACGTTGTGAATCAGACTTTTGCAAGAAAATGTAGTAACATTCTGACAACAGGGTAAAATGTAGGCTACCTACTTAATCATTCAGAGAGTACAAAAGGATCTGGTTCGCTCAGTCCATGAAAGAAAATTTCTAGTCTGTGGAGCTACCTATCATTATCATGTACCACGTACTGACTTACTATCACAAAATATTTTTTTTCTATGCAGGGTACAAAATGCCTACAAGCAAACTGGCAAATTTTTCAAGAGATCTTGTTTCGACTTTAGCTAATCCATCTATTTTTGGGATGAGGTCTTATTACTAAGTTGATGTCCACATTTTCCATTGTAATGTCATCATACAATTATGGCTTCACGTGTGACACATATTACACACCCAGAGTTTCACTTTTTTCTAACTATTCTAGCGTGTAGAGAAAACTACATCTGGTTGTTACAAAAGTTTTAGTTATAATGGCATATCTTATCATTCTTGAAGCAGATATATTGTCCATTACAGTTTCACGCTTATAATATTGCAAGACTAGTAAAAGTTTGCCAATCTGTAAAATGTATGTGGTTTGTAGGTATATGTATGGGAAGATCGACGGCGACGTGAGCGCCAGCTGTAATAAATGCGTTTGACGATGATAAACTACCCTCGTTACCCATGCATACTTCGATTTCAAAATTCTTTCGTACTTTGCTTCAGCTTTGTTGTTAGTCTGCTTTAATAGACATGATATCTAATACTTTCACTCTTACATGTGAGCACACAACCATTCATAATAACAGTACTTATACTAAAACACTTTTCTACTGAGGTGAAAGCCGACAGAAAAGAGAAAGCATCAAGTGTCTATAGCCTCATTGACTTGACATTGAGATTTATAACAAGTAAAACTAAACGCAAAAAATTATAACCCTACGCATACACACATTTTGAACACACAAGGAAATACCTCAGCTATATACTCGATGCAATCTGTAAAAGTAGCGAAAGCAATATAAAAAGATTGCACATTCCAAATTTTTTGGGTCTGGTATGCATCAGGATATGCTAAAAACTGACATAATATTATGCTTCTTAAATGTTGAACTCTGTGATCGATCGGCGTTATGACTATGACCATGATTTAAACTTTGGTAGCTGAGATTTAAATAGAAAACCAATTAATCTAATAAAAATGCTTGCACACAAAATACAAAATGTACACCGAATTCAAACGCATACTCTATTTTACATATAAAACGAGTGGATGAACAGGACAAAATTCTGCGATAATAATAACGGAATTACTTTCTTCCTTCCCTTTCCGAAAAGCGAGAGTTATGTGTCTTGGGATAACACCAAAGTTTTATAAGTGTCTAGTAAGGAAACTTGCTGTAATAAATATTAAGAGTGATGCACATAAAATCATTTCTCAGTTTCACTGTTAACAAGAATAAAGCACATTCCGTCAACAATGTGAAATTTGTAGCGTGAAGTAGCAAATTATTTATGAGAGATTTAACTACGTAGATCCCTGTACGTATACTTGAAGCAAACTTCCAAGAATACACAAGGAGACAAACTTTCTTAACACTCTTCAAGAAAGGCTATAGTCCCAATCGTCAAACTTTTAATGCTCAATGTGTGACGATGAGGGAGTGTAGGAATAAGAACCATTTCTGGGGTGTTGGATAGATTTTAAAATAACATAATGATTTCTCCTTGACCAAGAACTAAAAGGAACTCAACCAGAAACTCGTGTTTACACATACATGTGAGAAACAAAAACTTTGGTACAAACACTTTCCCAGTTTTCCTATTCTCAGATTAGCCATTTTAAGCCAGCACAAAACTTTGATTAATAATGACTGAATAGTTTTTCTGGAATTATGCACAGCGGTAGCTTCACGTAGCGGAAACTATTATCCAAACTCCAAACACATTCGTTCACGGTGTTTTTGAAAGATTTAAAACATTCTCGGATTGGAAAAATTGCGGAGATTTTGTACCATATAGATAGAGTGAATTGTGATAGTTTTGCATAAAGTCTGGATTGGGCTATTCAAATCTACAGCCATGCCAGGCCAAAAGTAGCATTTTCTTTTTCAAAAGCAAAATATTACGTATATGTCTTGTATTTGAAAGACTTATAAACAAATTATACAAAAAGTAGACTTTATGTAATTTCAAAGTTTGATGCAAGTATATTATTAGGAGAAAGGAGATGGTAATTTCTAAAGGATCTTTAAATTACAGGAAGTTTTAAGGATATTGACACGCCACAGTTGAAGGTTACAATCTGGTATGTTCTACTTTCTCTATAAAAAACAGTTACACACGTGTATGATATTGATATATTATTATCTACACAGTCTACATAATATATACATAGTTAGTGACTGTATTTACGCAATAAAGAGCTAATTTGTATTTCATTTTTCTTTTATTCAAATTTCCGTTTCATCTTGAAGTAAAATGAACGATTCCAACTAAAAAGATTTAAGTAGATACAACCTTATGTTATCTATGTATATAGACCCTACATGTATGTGCCTTACCGTAGATGATATCCTTGTTTACATTCATCAAATACACAATTTTCCATTTTCGAATGACCCTGTACGGCAAATTAGATTAATATCTCTCAGCTCATTCGTAAGCGTTATGCAACATCATCATTGGCTGACTAGAATTATGATGATACGGATCTCAATACTAATGGTATATCATCATCAAAACTTACAATACCAACAACGCTCCCAATTCTGAACAAACAAACATGTAGTTATCAAGAGGACGATATACTCATACTCAAACAATTATAGAAGAACTAGAAGCCACTCAAACTCTCCTCTCCCACTGAACTTTCACTTTCGGAATGACTAATCGCAAGTTAAGAACTGGAACTCAAATTCTGAACTAAGCACGTTTCATCTCTCTGGTATTTAATGAAGGACATTACATTGCTTATAAAAAGAGACAAAAATAATTTGATATCATTATGTAAATATATAAAACTCCGTTTGTACTTCTACTTTCATTGTATGCACACGTACATTTGTGAAAGTACATTAATTCCACGTTGGTCCTAATCATTTTGTGGACATCCAAAGAATAGTATGTAGACTACATAGCAAAACTTTGTTTTGGGAGTTTCTTCTACACTTATCATCTGTGCTCGAGTATAAAAATGATCTAGTTTTTCAAGTCTTCAGAAGATAGCTGTATAGGTAGTAGTAGATACACTTTACTACAGTACATATAATGCCTTATTCATTCCTCGTTTCTTTCCTGTCCACGAACGATGGATGGATAAAAGTTAAGTTATGCATACTTCCCGAAAGTAGATTTTTATGGAAGAGGAGAGTGGCGACGACACCAATGTCTGGCTTTGGAAAGTGTACGTTATGATTACAGCCATTCTTCATGCGAGGTAACGGTTTCAAGTCACGCAAACTTGCAACTAACAAAATTATGATCCTCTGCATATATGTACTAAAATGCATATGTAATATGAATAACATATCGCACCACAACTTCATACCACTGACTTAATTACTCAAAAAATGTACTAATTTTCCTCTCAGCATGAGCCATATAGACTTGTTTTTTCTTTCACTCGTTCATGCAAAAAGTAATAATCTTTCCATGATTAAATTTTTTGTACCAAACTAAAAGCAAACTGAGCTCAGGACTGCTGGAGGCAAGGCTAAGTCGGCACATAACTCCTCAGAAAGAATGTAGCGAGGATAATGACGAATGATAATAAATTTTCCTTTAAAATATTTTTTTTTTCTCTTCAAAGGCTGAAAGGATAAAAAAAAGGGTTTTCTAGGAAGCCAGACTACGAATTAATCTACTTTCTATTCTTCATGGATGGAGAAATATTATATTTTTAGGCCATTCTTCATGATGACGCAAAAAGAAGATTTAGGACAGTGTATAGTATAGTGAAAGACAAGAGGGAAAACTTGACAATCCTGTTGACTTAAGCACAACTGCACACATGCTCTTCATCATTCATCTCACCCGAGCAAAATTCTCTATTCCCACGGGATTTTTTTCTTCTGACGATGACAGCAGAGCAGAAAGTCAATATATGTCGATGTTGCAAGTCCATGAAAAACTCAATGATAATATGTATAGACTCTCACAACAATGCACAAAATGCCTAGAAGTCATAATAATATTAAAAGTTTTTAGGGAATATCTATTGGGCGGCTCTCATGCTTACATTCTATAAAATATTAATATGTACTTATGGAAATCAAGTCAAATGCCAATTTGCATATCACAATCCTCCAGTCGGATATTTCATAATCCGTCCGGAGGACTGTCTAGAATCACCAAGCCCATTGTAAAGCTCATTAGAATTCGCATAGCAAAAATGTACACTTTCATCATCGTGAGTGACAGCCGGGAGTCGGGACTAACCAAACAGGAGAATGGATACCATTCAGAAGATAATAATAATTCAAAGGCAATATTACAACATGTCGTTCCTTTTTTTAAAGTAAAACAATACCGGATGGATGTAATCATTTTCTCATCTTTCCTTTTCCTCTCTTCATCGTTTCTTTGAGCTCTTTCTCTCCTGCTCTTTCACCCGGGAAGAAAGTGTTCTGCACAATATATTGGACCATATATGCATTTATACATGTCATAATAATATGTCTTTGCATTAGATATTTTCTCGTTGAAAAGAGTTTACTTTTACGTTTTCTACTCTCTTTTTTTGCATTGAAGAGACATAGGCATAGTAAATGAAACACTTCAAAAGCTACTTTTTTTCTATACATCATATGCAACATGTTTTATCGTCATCATCATCATCATCATCATCATCACAACATTTTTATTATAATTTTGTACCCGAGTGCTCCCGACCTAATCCCCATTAGATAAGATTTTTTGTATGAAAATAGAAAAGTGTCACATATTCCCCTTTTTATCCCCAAGCCTTTTAAAAAACCTTTCACTGAACAACAAAGCAAAGGCATGTTGCACACACGTCATAGATGTGTATAAGTACTCAACACTAGTGTAGTAGTAGACACTTTACTTTATTAGTGGAATAGCTAAAAGCTCTCAGAAAGTAAAAAAAAATACAAATTTCCCTGCTTTCTTCCATCTCACTTTACTTCATTTTTGGAGAGGAAACGAGTAAAGCCAACAGAATAAAAAAAAGCTTTACTTGGCCATCTTGCCTTTTTCATTATCATTGAGAGAAAAAGAAGAAGAAGAAGGAAACATGTCGCCCTGTTTAACCTTCCACTGGATTAGGGCTTGATGTCGATGATGAAACAAGAGAAAAAACTAGAGGAAGGGACGTG
>JAQIXW010000761.1:0-24972 GCA_034700685.1 Willowsia buskii
CACACCATCATCAGCACCTTGGCCTTATCCAACATCATCAACACCACCACCTGGTGCCATGTCCAGTGGAGCTTGCTTGTTCGATGGCAGGGTGTACATGTCCGCTCAGCAAATTCCTCGGGAGGATCCCTGCGACTTCTGCTTCTGTTTCAGAGGGGACATCATTTGTCTTCAGCAGAGTTGTCCTCCTCCCATACCTGGTTGTTATGAAGAGCCCATACCCGGTTTTTGCTGTCCCCGGTATGAGTGCCCAGTCGGCAATGGTAACCATACCACACCTCCGCCGCTATTCCCTCCATCCTATTATCATAACCAGATCTTAAACAATGCTGCCGGTGGCAGTGGCCAGAGTGGTGGTTCCGGCATGTCCGGAAGCGTTCCTTCTGGTCCTGGATGTGAAATCCAAGGAGAATATTATGAGACTGGCCAAGTCATTACATCAACATCTGGCCCTTGCTTAGAGTGCAGGTATGGACCTTACTTATGTTACTAGTATTATAAAAAAGCATAATACTTGGGACATCCATGTATTCACACATATTTTTCGTGCGTTCTGAAACTATTATGATTATCGCATTCAACAGGTGCGGTTCCACGGGAATGATGGAATGCGACCCTAGAGAGTGCCAACCAGAGCCAATGCTTCGAAAGATGATTGCAGCAATCACGTCTAGAAGGAGATGAACTGAACCTACTTAATTAGAATTAATAGTAATTAGCAATAATACAATTTTATTTAGTGTCATCGTTTTAGTTATGTATCAAGTCGTCATTAGTTTAGTTTGCTAGTTGGACAAAATGTTTTCAGCATTAATACTAGCGAAGCATCAACTGCTGCATAATATCTTTTTATGGACATCATATTTGGTCTTCCTTGCTAAAGTATTTATGTACTATATTTATCGCGTCAGATTGCGAGTAGAGTTTACGAAGGAGAAAGCTATTATTAATTCAACCATGAAAGAATGTCCAAAGATTCTCATTTCGCTCTTAGTAATATGTGCAATACTACGGAGGATGGGCAAATAGTTATTGCAGCTTTTGCAGGATTGACCAAATATTTCTTGACCACTTTTAAAGACTGTATTTTTTCATGTATAAACCAAGCCCCACTTTGATTATTATTATTATTATTATTGCGTAGTATTGTTAGGATGGGTGCATCGTGCATACCATACCACATGTATTGATTTGCCTTTTGGGGGGTGGTGTTTAAAATCATGACGAATATCTAATTACTAACAATTATCATATTATTTATGGACTATAAACATTGTAAATTTTGCATTCAACAGGGGTTCACTCAATCTTATCCTTACTCACATTATTTTATTCAATGCAGTAACAGGTTAGAATCACACAAGACTTCGATCTAACAAGTTTCACACGTATGTACTTATTTGTAGTGGTCGTAGTCACTGGGCTACTGCTGGAGTTTAAAAATATCATTGCTACAATTTTAATCGTGATCGACTTTTCTTCCTGAATGGCCAGCAACTATTATTATTATTATGTAAATTACGTCACATGTCCTTGATTTTTTTTTATTATCCCATATTATCGTCATTACTAGCTTTTTAATGTTGTTTCAAGTATTTGTTTTGTGATTATGACAGAACTTTAAAAAGTCAATTTAATCAAACACTAATCTTTTAAGCAGGTTTACTACCTTTCCCTACAACTAGCAGCTAGTATATCTATTTAAACACCTAATTGAATTCCGTCCCTTTGCTACAAAAACGAATTCATATGGACAAATCTCCTTAAAATACATGTAGCTTGTAAGGACTTAACTAGAGATGATGTTGTAATTATTAAGATAGTGATAGAAAAAAACAAGGGTGCCATTAAACTTATCAACAAAGCGTGCTACTTTGGAACCTTTTTATGTAAACATGATTTCTGTTGGTGTTACGTTGATTGTTGCATCAATTCATTGCGTTTACAAAGATTGTTTTACATAATGTATTATAAAGAAAAGTAACACAACATAATCAAAAGTTGTCAAGTTTTGATAATTTACCAACTACAGCTTTATACTTGTAGCTTTTTATACATTAGTATTATAAGCATTTAGCTTTAATTAATTGTATTTATAAGTGTGGAATGTCACATTGCAGAGAATAATGTGAGCCTGACATAGACATGTACATATAGCATTTTTAGAAGTAACTAGAGTAAAATTATTAGTGAAATCTCAGTAGCTTTAAGTGGACTGAATGAATAGTTTGATTGAAAATTTGAGTCGTGTATACTCTTGTGAGGTTTAAATGTGTTTGTCGATTAGTTTTTGTGACTGTGCTTAATACGGAGATGATACAGACAATTCCGCGTTCTAGCTGGATTGGATCACTGTGAATATTTTAATAGATGGTGATTGAGAAACGTATACAAAAAAATACCATGACAAGTTGTATTGTATACCAGGACAATGAACAATTACTTTAATAAATTATGTGTTACATTTGTAAGGATTTAAAAACGTAATTGTGGAATGACTGTTCTTCGTCTGATAGACCGGTGCATTTAAAAATGCATTATTATATAAAAAAATTTGCCTTTTGTTTTATCCTTTTTTGTTCAAATGTACCCTGCTTTTAAATGCATTTATATAAGTGGACACTATGACGTACGTCGACAATGTAAAATGTATTCCAAGATGTAAGCGTATAAAATATTGTGTAAAGTAGAAAGAAATTATAACTTCAATTGTAACATTCGTCGTGACTATTTTTAGGCTCTGATGAAACAAAGAAGAGTGGTATTTTTCATCCAGCAAATGAATGGGGTACTATAAAGTAAAATTATCAGTTTTAGTAGTAATATATTTGTATACATAAACATATTTTGTAGAGACAATCATTCATACACTTTTTAACAATCTTCTGCCAAATTTGTGATTCTAAAATGGGTTAACTGTAGCAACGGTAATTGGCCTAGAGAAATAACTTTTTGACTTTACGACGAGAAACTGAACTTTCTGGATCTGGGGTACCTTTCTTGTTGTGCCTTGTTACATATATTTATTGAAACATGTAAAAATGTGTCATTATGTGAGCAGTTAAAATTGGCTGATGAAGTGTCTTCTCTTATTGAGGAAGTTATCTGTATTAGAAACGAATTTTATACAAGGCGTGCTTACATATTTTGTACCTATATTACTGTGTATAATGATGATGATGTATGAAAAATATGACAATAAATTAATTATCACGAGGAAGGCAACTACTTAGCAGACCAATTGTTATCGACGTTTTACGTAGTATGTACTGTCAAAAGACAATAATTGGCATGGAAGCTGTCTCTCCCGCACACGTTGGACTTGCTCTATAAGACGTCCAATTTGTGATAGATAATAGAAAATTACATAACAACATTTTTGTGTGTGTACTTTAATAAAATTGGAAAATAATCAAGCAGTTATGCGCGAGAGGAGGCTATAGTGTCATGCATTGAGGTGAATTGGAAAAGTTTTAAAAAAGATACTGATTTACACGGAAACAGCTCCTTCCGTATTGTTAAGATTATACAATTGTGAATGGTAGAAAACTATAATAATGTTGATGATATAACGTTTGAAGTGTCCTGCGCTTACCTAAGATGATAGTGTTAAACGTTTTCATTTTGCATGATGATTATTGTCTTAAAGATGACGAATATTAAATAAATAATCTCGTGTCGGTTGACAAAAATGAATTGTTGATGTTTTTAATAAAAATAAATAATGAATTTACTGTAAAAAATATTCCCTGTAATCAGATGAACTCACTCATTTCATGGTCACTGAAAATCAAAATCATGATACATAGAAAATGGCCGATTAAACTTTGCACATATTATTCATTTCAACGATCTAAAACATAATACTTTATTGCACGCTATCAATCATCATCACCGTAGTTGAAAGTCAGATATTACAAAAATAGAAACATGCACGGGAAATTACATTTTTCTGTCTACCTGTGTCTCCATCAGAAAAGAAAGCGGCACAGGTAACATTACAAGCTTTCCCGTGCGTAAAAATTTAACATAACAAATCATTAGCTCCATCTTTATCCTTTTCAAATTCCGTCCCTATCGATTCATCACACAAAATCATCTCACATAATATAATGCTTTTAGTGCCTTGGTAGCATTTCTTTGTTGAGGAACCTCTATTATCTCAAATCTGTCACATCAAATTTTACAAAAATCCAATCGCATATTAATAATATATTATGCACAATTAATTACAACCATTTCCTATCACTTTCCGTGTTTACTAATCAGAAAAAAATTGAATACATGCAAACACAACTCAAAAGTATCATCATAGTTTTAGTTAGTTTTAGAGTGTTACGCCTTCCTAATTTTTACTAAGACTTTGATTCATTTTGAAAATTGGAATTGCTTTGCTACATGCAACAACCTGAACACTGAAATGCCACCAACGCACTACTACATCGTTCTTAACATACCAGCTCATGTGTTACGTTCTTTTTGTTTCTACTTACTAAACAAGCAAACTACATAATAATGATAGTACCATTTTCCTTTTAAAAATTCGTAGTCTGTTTTACTGAGTAGCATTGTTGTAGCTTCTTATACAATCGTAGTAGAAGTAACAGGGGTATCGTATATACATTAATATAAAATCGAAAACAATTGCATATATACTGTCTATATCATGTATTTTTTCGTTTTTGATGATATGAATGTTTAATATATTTTATTTCAATTTAAAAACATTACATAATTTTTGTTTTTTTATTTCTTATAAAATTATAATGATCATTGTTTTCTTTGTCATCTTTTCAAAGTACACGCAAACAGATATTTTTTCCCTTATAATGGTGTATGCACGCATATCATGTAACATTATTTAAACTTCCAAAACATAATTTTTTTTCACTACATAATAATTATTTACAATATGTAATAATAATGATAGTAATAATGTACTGATAGCATGTACATACGCCTATTATAAAACAATTATTTATTACAGCTGTTTGTTGTACATGTTATATAAATTGACTCGATCATGTGTGTAGAGTATGGATATGTAGAACATGTAACTCACAGTTTTTTTAGAACTTGTAAACGGTTTATTTTCTTAAGATCACCTATCAAACACGTTCATATTACAACCGTAGATAGTTTTAGTATCAAAAGTAGTCAATCAATTGGACATGCTATCTACAGGAAGAAACTGATCAATAGTCTTATTTATTTCCACTTCCAGTATTCTTTGACTCCTCAAAGCAAAACAACACGTAACGTAACCGTTAAATTTCTATGCATTCATCATTACTGCTGCTCTTTCTAAAATGGCTCAATAAAATGTACAAAAAATTGTAAAAAGACTACTACATGTAAAAAACACTAACAAAAATGTATTCAAGGTTACTTACTAGACTCTATCATTTAGTACTACTCTTATCACATATATTTTGAGTTGGATGAGGAGGGTAGCTGGCGAAACGCAACGGTAGTGTTTCACTTATTTCCGGAATTCTGTTTTATTAATTACAAGGTGTTTAAAAATGAAAGATTTATCATGACAGGCGTCACATTTCTAGCTACCGAATACATAGACCCTGCCAAAATACTCAATCACTAAAAATAAACTAATAAACAACGACAATTTGTGAAGTTGATTGGAAGGATGTAAATAAAAATTGAATTTTGAGAAACTGGAATTAGAAACACAATTCAGCCACCGAAGAAGATAAAAAAAACTTGGATTCGGCACATGGAAGAGACATTTCAGGAATGCTTAAAGGCATCGAAGGAAATGAACCATATAATATTGTTAAAGTGAGGCGATTTGTAAAGCCAATCAAAAATAAGATACAAGATACTCTTGTTGTTGTATCTCTTTTCGCGTCTCGCGTCAATCGATTGACTGACATAATGTTGATTAATCTACTTACATGTAAAAGTACTAGATTCGTTATCTCTTTTGATAGTACTTTTACATTATTCACAAAACACTACTACTTGAGCTGTCAATGTTGACTATAAGAATTAAAGCAAGTGTACGCAACAGAGTGTCACATGCAACATGGACATTTTTAATTAATAACAATAATAATCAGTGTCAACTTTAAAACTAGAAACTAGACAATGTAAAAAATGTGGCATTTTCGTCAGGTTCATCATAATACAAAATACTAAAACTGCTACAAATATAATGATAAATGAATTAGTTATCCTAAACATTTCTCAAGGTATCTACTTTTGATAATATTCACAAAATCATTTTTGACTACTTGCTAAAATTAAGTCTGGGATAAAATAATATAACTTTAGTATGGACTTGTCAGTTGTTTTTTCATTGTATCTATCACTAAAAATAATAATATTAGTTAATAATAAAAATGTACTAGTAAAAAGTACTAATAATAGGAATGACTCTTTATTTTTTAAGCTAACGCTTCCATCCAGCTTCTTGTTGTGGTGGGGTTTCATCGTTAACTCCGTACTTAATACCTTCAAGAAGCCCAGTTCCGAACCCTTTGGTTCCTTCGACGAGACCTGAGAAAAGATTCGATTTCGTTTTGGCTGCCTGAATGACTCCAGAGGCGAGGATCTCCTTTGTGCCAGAGACCCAGTCCACTGCTGTACCAACAGTCTGTGACACACGACCACTGACATCACCCAAAATGTCGAAGGCAAACGGAAGAGTTCCTGACAAGCTCGTCTTTGCTGCTGCCAAGGAAGCAACCAAGTTGGACAGAACATGCAACAATCCTCCAGTCACGTCTCCGACTGTTTCCAAGAGCTTCTTCAGCACAAGGGCACCAGACCTCACGGCCTATATAAACGGTTTCATTAACAAAATGAAGAAACATTACTATCAGCGTATTCCTTAACGCGTTTCCCGCATGACATGATCAAGTAGACCGTGCCCTTGTCCCAAAGCAAAGTAAAAGTAATTACTGTCACCGTTTTCAAATGAAATGAACGAAGCAAATTATTATAATTCAGGTCAAAAGGTAAGACTCATAGAAAGATCACATAAATAAAAAGCACAAATAAATAAATAGGATTTTTAAAAACTATGAAGCTCAATCAATCCAATTGATGATGATTACGCTCAGGGTATGCATGCAATCGATAGCAACTTTTTAATCATTTTTCTGTCCGCTGTCAGTAACACGAAATGAGAAAAAAGACCTGAGGTTTAGGCGTGTCCACAAACAATTCTAACATTTCATCGCTGATTGAGTACATTCAGTACACAGAAGAAGAAAAAAAACAGTTTCGTGCTACTGACTGACCACTGCAGTTTTTTTAGAATGTATGCATTATGTACATAATATTATTCTTGTCGCAAGTAAAAGTTAAAAAATAAGGGCACTTGCTACATTTTACCAAATCATAGACACAAACAACGACAGCGATTGAACATGCATCGATGAGATCTAACATCCTTATGTTATTTTTGGTTACATCATCATTATCATCATCTTTGAACTTTTAGGTAATTGAACTCGTCAGTTATTGCTGTATATAAATAAATATTGCGTGCTATAACGCTTATGACCATTAATTGCATACTTTTTAAGCATATATTGTACGCTAAACGTGCAAGTGAATGTAATTATCTGATGTACCTATACTAAGTAAGAAAAAATCATTTACGGTAATTTTATGCCATGTAAACTCATATTATCCTTCTACGCATGTGTAATCTAACTATTAACGGCATTGATGTGTTTAGGAATGAAATTTAAGCATTTTGCTTCTTTAAATAGTTCAAATTCAAATAATCTATCTTTTCAATAACCAACAAAGGTATTTTCATGCTTTCCTCAAATCATTTGGTTCAATGCGATACATTCTTTGCTCCAATAAAAGAATTTATATTAACATTACCTTACTTTATTTTTTAGGAGATACGTTAACAATACATTAACTGCATTTCTTGTTATTTCATTCCTTTTTTTGGTATGTATTTTTCGAGTGTTAAAAGAAAAGTCACGACATGATTACTGTAACAACGACTTAGAAACAATTCGTCTGATACAATCACACAACATAATATTTAAAGGTTTGGTTTGTGTGTAGCGATGGCGAACTTGCTTATTCATCCAAGAAACGATGCAATTTATTTTTTTAAAGTTTGTACTTTTATGTTAAAAATCACTGCTCATGTAGTTTTTTTAAACATTGTTGCGCTTACGCATTCTTCCTTTTTAAATCTTACACCTACTTCCTATTTTCTGTCCTGTTCTTTCTTCTAAACATTTATATGACTGGCTGACGACGTAATAACTAATAACAATGATAACTTTGTCAGCGCGTGTTACACAGCAACAAATAACTGTGTGAATTGATATTATTACTGGATTTACTATCAAAATGCACTCGAGCTATGTGAAAACAATTAAATTGTTACTGTGATCATGACGGATGAAGTGTGAAATAAAGAGCATTCAACAAACATTTGAAACGGTGGTATTATGATCATTATGATGATGCTGGGCAACAATATAAGAATCATGTTAAACTTTCGATGAATGAATGTGATTTTGTGATGTGTCGATTATTTAGTCAATTGAATAATAAAAATGACCACTTACAACAGGGATACTCTTGGCAGCTTGCTGCGTCACACCAGCGGCAGCATCAGTGGTTTGTGCCAACGTGTCAGCAGCTCCGACAACTAAAGGCTTCAACAGAGACAATGCCAAGTTGGGAAGACCCAAGATGAGCCTGATGAGCTGTCCAAATACGTTTCCAGTGGTTCCTCCAACGCTTTTCAAGTTTGTCGCAATCACATCTCCAGGTCCAAGATTATTTGGTCCGTAGGGAGGATCACGATAAATGGCAGGATTTGGCTGGTTCGAATATTCCACACCTTTCACACCAACTGCATTCAGTTGATCCTTCTGACAAGGACAATTCATGATTTTATCCAACATGGCATTTCCAGTCATAAAGTACTGTCTCGCAATACGAGGGGAACTGGAAGCCATCACTGTCGATTCAGAAGAAGCTGATGAAGAAACTGGGGAAGGAATTGTGGGATTTGGTGAATCTAATCTGGCAGTACTAATTGTGGAAGAAGGGCTCTCGTTTGACTTGGAATCTTTGCTGTTGGACGCTGATGGAGCGGCGTCCGCAAAGTCTTCAGGAAGATTCAAAGCTCTTAGCACGTCAACAATATCATCCTAAAAAAATTCATACAACATGGGAAAATATTAGAATGTTGTCATACAATTCGGATAACATTTTATAGCCTTTGGTTTCAAGTTTTATTTTCAAATTGTGCATCCACATCATTTAAAATATGTCCGTTTGCTTGTACAAGGGTGTGACTCAGAAGATTACACCATACACTCTTTCTTGTCATAATTTATGCATGCATCGCCCATCAGTCACACTACCAGATCAAGTGCTCTAAACATTGCTTCCATTCAGCAATAGTTATCAAAACAGCAGCAACATTCATTATTTTTTTAAATGGGTGATCAATTTACTTAATTTATTAATGTATATAGGACAGTCTTTTGACATATCAGCATCTGATAACAATGTGTTTAGTGTTTGTGCAGCAATAATATGCCACAAAAACGCGTTTCATTCAATTCATAATATTTTTTAGTGTCCATCTGACAAGATTTAACAAGAAAATTCACATTAAAGGACACGCTGTTATCACACAGCTGCCGTCGGCATTTTACTTCTGCACATTAAATTCAAATTCTGCAATATTTATGATAAGATACAACTGACGATGGAGATGGAACACATGCAGCTACGGCGACTTTTACCTCCTTTGCATTTGATTTGGTTGTCGCCCATCATTTCTGTTTTTATCTTTCTAACAATCATTGGGCAAAACTCACATTTTTCTCTTTTTTTCTATTATAACTAATCCAGATTACACTTTTTATTAAATATTAGCCAACTATGTTGCATTATGTAAAGCACATGTTTTCAAACGCTACCATTGATCTACCAGATTCATTTTCGTCACCGCGTCCATTTCTATTCCATTCATGATAGAAACTTTTTGTGGTAATAATCTGACATTTAAAAGTGAAAAAATGGAGCAAATCTCTTTTTTTTTTTCAAACAAAAACTTTTTATCATCATCTTAATCATCTCGTCTGTAGCCTAAAACCTGTCCTCATTTTCCACTGCCAAGAAGATGTTTTAATTATGTGATCATTTTGATTTTACACGGTCACGCCTCATCAAGCAGCATACCGATGCTGTTGACTTTCTGAAATATTGCCTACAAACCGTGAAATTAATGAGACAACAAAGAGCAGACAAATTCAAGCTCGTTTTGCAGTGATGATGGAAAAGGTTGCCTGATCTTTATATGTTTATCCACTGATCTTTATTTACTGACTGATGTACGGCCTTTCTTTTTGTTTTTTGCCTTTCTTGTAATAATTGGCTTCCATCATCGTCTCTGAACTCAACTAAATAAGGTATTGCAAAATTGCAATATTTACACTAGCTTAGTTAATGACTTGGCTTCAAAAGTATTCATATCCATTCTCTAAAACAAATGGAAGAATAGATGGATAAAGGCACTTGATTGCTTCCAAACCCAAGCCTACATGGTACACTTTAAATGACAAAGAGGGTTTTTAAATTTTGCGTTTTTTTGTGTATTCATCATTCAACATTCAAGCTCTCGGCCACCTTCATTCACTTCACTCACTCTCACACACACACACAAACACAAAAACGCATTAAACATGACCGCAGCACAACACATGAATTTACTACTATTATTATTATAAAAATTATAATACCAGAGAAAATTGTCCTCGCGGTGGGAGACTCGAGTTTATTAGTCTACACGCAAACCTTTGATTTTGCTTGTTAATGAACTGGTGAATTAAAAGGTTTAATTTCACAGTACCATTTTTATATGCATGCATGATGATATACTATGTAATACGTATAAGTGGTTAGTCGCATTCGTATTGTTTCTCTTGAGCATGCACCATAATGTAATGCAGGCCTTCTTCTACGGTTTTGCTAACCTGAGTTTAAGTTAATAATACCTAATTTAGCAGTGGAGTTATAGATAACAGCTCTCTTATTTCCAACTAACTAGGTAAAGGCCATTTTGGCTTTTAGAAATTAAATAATCATTTTACAACAATCACAGATTTTATGCTTTGTTTTGCTAAGTGACTAATCTAGAGCATTTTATTGAGTCGTTTGTATTCTATGATGTGCGCACTGTAAACCTGTAATTTTAGTGGAAAATAGACACTGGAAGAGTCACACTAGAGAGGACGAGAAGCTTATTTTTATGATGCATAATTTATAACGAAAAACCTTAACATGAGGAACTTGACGACTTAATTTTCAATGTTACTGTTTAGGTGTCAATTACGGTAAATTACTGTCATGATACACTTGTACAAATGGATAAATTCACGAAGAAGAACGTAACGATTTTCAATTAAATGATGACTCACTTCTCTAGCTTGAGCATTCTGAGATTCTGTGCTGGATGCGGCCCCTGCCTTATCCGATTTTTCTGATGCTGTTGACGACGCGGATGCGGCGTTGTCTTCTGCTCTTCTCTGCAGTCTCTTCGGTGAAAATTCTGCATTGGCGAGTAAATCTGAGTCAGGCTTGTTATCGTCCAAATCAAAAGACACTGGAACTGCATTCACCACACATGAAAGCCAGCCTGTGGCCGCTAATAATACAACAACTGCCAGCCTCATTTTTATTCCGGTAATTTAAGATGATAACTGCCAATCAAATGAGAACCTATCGTTGGCCACGGAGGCTGCGAACTTTTCCGACTTTTTTTTATTTCGTCGTCGTCTTCACAAGCAGTCAAACACCAACAGTAGTTCTCCACACGCACAATCTGTAAATGAAAGAATATTCACAAAACACAATTAAGCCGTGTTAACGTTGATTAGTTTAATTACTTTAAAGATATCTTAATATCAATTACATTAAGTAGTACTTTGATCTCTATACGATTGTTATTACACATTACGACAGCGTTGATACTGTGAGCCAACGTTTGTTGCCACCAAGACGATCACAATGCAGTGGTCAAACATTTTTTGCAACAATTCAGCTAAAGCGAACAAGCTACCATCACAACTAAACTGAATACTTTATCTGCATAATAATATTCTTCTTATGCTTGTTTTACGAATGTCAATTGCACTTTGTGGAAGAATGTGGTAGCCCTTATCGTCTTCCACTTATCCCATCACCGTCGTGGCAAGAGAGTCATAATAAATGAGTAGTGTGCTGACTTTATTAAATCTTAAAGTCTAACGAAAGATGCGTGTCTTCTAGAGCAGTGATTGTATAATATGCAGCAATAGCAACGTTTTTGGGGAAGTATTGGAGTCAAGAGCATGAAAGCTTTATACAAAATAATAATAATGTACACAATTGTTTTTTTCATGTTGGGGATGGGAGTACTTATTCTTTTGATTATGGAATCTGTATTTTTTATGTTTTTATATATGAGCTGGCCGCAGGGCTGCCTGATTCATCATCATATCATCGTCGCCGTCATATTCATAATCGAACTAAAATCGTATACGCGCATGCAATAATTGCAATAGAATATCATGTGTAATAATAATAAACGAAAAAATTGCGTAAATTCGTCACTCATATGGCTAAAAATGTACATGTGTTGTGTATAGTATTGTTTGTTGGACGGACGCACGCACGAAAAGTAGCTGGGAAACTGGCGTACCCACACTTTTAGCCAATTTTAGTCTGCTCAAAAAAAGTTCTCAATATATCTCAGATACGCATGCCTCCTTCCACCACCGCCACAGTCATGACTATGACTGTAAACAGTTGTTTGTTGGTTAGTTAACTAAATGTATATGAAAAATAAGAAACAGGTAGTTGCCTTTTTTCGTTCTTGCCCATACATAATATATAATGTGTCGTGAGTGAATGAATTTATTATGAGCACACACCTTCACTTGAACATGACATTACTTAAAATCTGAAGCAACCAACATCAAAATGTATGGTGGTTAAGGGACTGCGGTACACGACAAAATAAAATATTATCCCAGGAGGAATAATGAAAGATCAAGTTTGCCTATTTGGTTTTGTATTGATCGTTTCGAGGGACCTATAATAGCAACTTAAGAAAATCAGTTAGTGTTGCGCAAACGCATAATATGTATGTATTGAAGAAATTTATTGAATCCAACTCAATCGTCTTCTGAAATTGTGGTGTACCTAAAATTCACAATAGAAACAGATATGGAGAGAGGTTTCTCCATAATATCGGAAAAAATTCATAATGAATTTAAAAAGATACGTACGAAGCCTTAAAACGAGACAATATCGTAGCAGTAAGTGAACAAATTTATCCAGCATCAATGCATTCGTCATTTGTTGATATTTCTCAGAAAATGAAGGAAATATCCATGATTGAGTTGACAATAATTAACTATTACTACTACCATTTAATTATTCCTTGATTGGCTAGGTCAAACAGTACAAATAATGTGGTTTTTGGTGCTAAAGATTTGTTCACCATCATCAGCAAGGCTCGTTGCGCAGTTTGTCGCTATTAAAAATGCACAAAAGGTGTACAAAAATGCGAATTGTTGTGAGTTCTCTACCTGAATATTTAATATTGCCATAATAAGTTTAAATTGACCAAGTGTATATAAGTATAAAAAATATTATTGCATATTCTATAATAAACTATGTTTGTTATGTGTGCAATGCACTACTGCCTTCTTGCTTGAAAAGGTTCATGCTACACATACGAAATAAGAGGTAGTCAAAAATAAATACCATATATCTCAGCCATTATCTTCATAGCATATAATGTTGCAATCATTTGCATCGTAACTCTACGCTATTATATAATGTTGAATGTGTAATATTATATTGATCGAATTTTTCAACAAGAGCAGTAGTTCCTACACAATATCTTGCCCACCGCCACCACCACCACCACTACTACCTAACAATCTACTAATCTCACTTCACTTTTATTTTTTGATTATTTTTGTTTGTTTGTAAGTTGGTTGATTGTTGCATTCAACACGGAAAGTTGTTAACCATTATGGTCTGCTGGTAAGATGATGACGAGAATAAAACTATAAGGAACACTGTTGCCTCAAGTGTTTCGCTTTACGCATAATATCCTCATCATCATTGCTGTATGCCGAGCCCTGCTAGTATTTTAAATATTTTGAAAAATATTTCATGCATTAATGCTGCTAATACTGCTATCTTTACCAAAATATGTACGGCCACTATTAAAATATCGTCAAGCTTATCATTCTATATCACTTATATGTTATCTGTATATCAGTATCATTAATAACGATTTGTACTAGACGGGCAACGAGAGAGAGAGAGAGATGGGGATGGGGGAGAGGGCCAAGAAACTTGTTTTTCATTCATTCTTTTTTTGTTCCAACTGTGAAATGCATTGCGCATTAATAAATGTGCAATCTGTACGTAATAATAATAACAAGTAGTACGCAAAATTTTACATTTTACTACCTACTCCGTTGCATTAACCAACACTGTAGTATGAAATGTGTCTGCTTCCTTATAAAAACTGCATTTTTAGCAGGACTTGTCTATTTTATTATGAGCGTTGAAAAGTTTGTTGAGATTGCAATTCTGTTTTGTTGTGAGCTATTAGCATATTGTGAACAATAATATGGTGGCGTGGTAGAGTAAGCTCACTGGTCTGTGTGATGATGCTATTCATTTTCGTATGTAATATAAATACACTTGTTCATTATTGCTTCCATTTTCCCCATGCAATGATGCAGTTTCATTGTGGATATCATTACCATTTTTTAACAGCATGAACGTATCATTGTTGTTTTGTTGGTTATTATGTAACAATTTTAGAATGAAAGATTGTGTACGTATATGTATGTGTGTAAAGAAATCATCATCGCAGGTATTTGTTTTACTGACCTACTGGGTGACTCACCACCACCGCCACTGCTACGACCATCGAATCACCTCGAAGAAATTTCATAATCGATCGTAAGTCAAGTCGACATTCATCAACATGAAATACAGACGCGTACGCGATGCATAATAATTCAAGCAATAGGAACGTATTTAATCAGTTTGTCTTTGCAACACTTTTATAGGCTCTGTCTTGTAACTAGTGCAAAGATTTGGTGTTTCTCCAACTTTAAAACGACTAGGGAAAGTGATGCTTATAAGACTTCTTGCTTTTCCCAAACTGAATGTTGGTTTAGCCCAGGATGACTAATAATCCATTGCATTGCCCCCAAAGCTGAGAGAGTTAATCATGCGTTGTCTTTATAGCATACCACCCAACATTCAAATTGCTTATACGTGTCGGAAACTGTTTTTACTGACGTCGTGAGGGATGAGGAGGAGGGTAATTCATTCAACCTCCACCAGGATGTAATGTACCTACTAACAATACTGCACTTTTCAAAGGATCATCACCAAAAAGCCTAAAGCGTGTGGAGGTGAGGATTAATCTCGAATTCCAAACAGAAATAGTTTATGCATTTGTATGGCATCATATTGAATGCACATTTGATACCTGGAAGCCATTCAAATGTCATGTAGTAGGAAAAACGGATTTGTAATAGGAAACAGCATTAGCGACCAGTGACATTTTGCCATGTTATGCTCTAGGCTTGGGTGAATGAAACTGGGCGCATATTTTATTTTATTCTGATTATGTTAAGCTGCAACTAGGATTTGAGCTCCTGACAATGTCAATGGGTCATAGCTGATAGTGCTAGTATTGTAATACCAGCAACTTCCCCCATCCAATATTTTTTTAACAACTTATAAAAACAAAGGCTTCCCTACTTTCTGCGAAAAAAAAACTATCATAACGACGCTGCCACAGCTTGATGAGCTGCAGGACTTTTTTTATAAGAATGGAAACCCAACTTATGAATAATTGTGCAACTCGCACTTACGCAGCTTTGCTAGGCGGTGCATGGAAGAGGTTTTTCTATACAAAGCACAACTTCAACAGCGACATTAACTCGTACGCTCGTTCGTAAGTACACCCATTGCATTAATTAAATCTTATTTCTAATAAATAAGTAGGCGGAAGCTTTCTATCATCTATAAAATACGCATAGTTTCTTTTTACATGGTTCGTTGTAATTCCTAATTGCACTAACATTCATGATAACAAAACTCCTCCTTTTATTACCACTGTATAATGAATACTATGCTCATACATCATCTCTAGTTACCACTATGTACTTACAGATTTCACATACTCTACACAAAGATTAGTTTGCTCTTCTATTGCGCACTAAACTTGTAAGATTTCGTACGAAGGGTTGCATAGAATTTCAATATCGTTAATCCAGAATCAGCATCGCTGGCTTAATGGTCTAATAAGCTTGAAAAAACAATTTGCTATAAAAATGGCAATGAATTTCGTAATGTTGAATATTCAGGAAGGGTTAAGTTCATTTTAATTCCTTGTGATACAACAATCAAAAAAAAAAAACAAGCAAAGACTTGACCCTTTCCATATTTATGTTTGTGCTCTTTGCAGACGTTGCTAATCAGAAAAATAAGTAAATAATGGTCGAATGGACTTGAAACGGATTAGAGCAGAGATAATATGGTAAAAATTATATTGCGCTGGGGTGCATGAATAATCATGTCCGCTTTTAATTGCATTAAAATTATTGCTCCAAAACTCAGGCATTTGTAACGATAAACTATCAATAATGAGCAGGAATCACGATACAATAACTGTGACATCGACACGAGATCACGTTTTCCAAATTTTTCAACTCTTTAGCAATCAATTGTCTATCGTGCTTATTGAATTCAATTTCCATTATCATAAGGATAAATCGCTTTACTTCTCAAGTACAAAGAAAACTCTACCTATGTGAAGGAATCTTCCGTGTAACCATCTTCTAACCATGAAATGGACAAAATTCCAACAAGTGATGGACATGGATGTGCATATTTCGTGTTGATGATGATAATCGTTTTACAAGGGGACAAATCGTTTTAACCTTCCATAAGCGATAAAACGGTGACGCGATGAAACTGCCAATTACGTTAAAATATCTGTGGGCAATTACAGGCGTGACTTTGAGCTGAATCCGAGCTTATCATATTATCTGCTTAGTTTGCATTAGTGGTTGCAGTAAAGCTCAGTAAATAGCAAATTAGTAGGAGTTGAACTTAATACTCCATTAGGAAGGTACCCTGAAGTCACATGAGCAAAAGTGGTGTGCTGTGGGATAGATGTGTGTACTTCAAGGAAATTGGGAGGAAGCACTAGAGAAAATTAGTGATATATATTACTGCTGCTTGAATTGAATACACGCAATTACAAAAATTAGTGACCGATTACTATGTCAATAAACCAATAGTTGTTCAGAAAAGTCTCTTCGTATAACAGCAATAAAGTTCATCGGATGTAATACTTTTTATTGTATTTTTTACTGTTATTATTATCATGATACATAAAAGAATGGCGTAGCCACCCGTGACCTTTAATATCAGATCACCAGGGTCACGTCCAACTTCTGCAACCGTCACTTCGTGCATTGATACACTCTCATTCTTATTGTTCGTGCTGTCGGTGTTACATAAATTGACTAATGACTTTGTCAGCCAATAATGCACCACAACTAACTAAAAGTGATGTGCACTTTATTAATTCTACTATAAAAAGCTACATTTTCCCACGCTCAGCAGTTACTATAGCTGCTACAGCAAAGAGACATTAAACCATCATTTCATATCCTCCTCCTCAACGCATTACCTCTCTACCCTATGCGTATTTATCAATTTTGCAAAGAAATGAAAAAAAAAATACAACGAAAGCAAAAATGTCATGCCAAAAACATGGCATCTTATTGTGGCATTTAACTGACATGAAGATGATGACGATGATGATCATCACCCTCTCTTCCATTCATGCAGTCACTTCTTGTTTTTGCATGACGTTTCTCATTGCATTGAAACATGCAAAAAGAGTGCGAAAACTCCCATCCTATTAAAAAAACTATTATTTCACTGTCAGTAGAAGTGTACCTAACTAGTCAGATAAGCTACTAATGCAATGAATTTTTAAATAAGAATTGTATAATAGCAATAGTCGAGTGATTTGATGATCTAAATCATTAGTTTTAGTCAGTGCATTCGTCTGTTGAATGATTGTACTGACATATACTAGTTTAAGGAGAATATTCCTGTATTCATGAAGATGATGATTGTTTATGGCTATTCTGACACGACACGACAAAACAAAGTCGCATTAAGCATACGTACTATTCGTACTGAATGACTTTAAAGTAGTTGCTCCTACATTTTCAAGTAGCCTAGAGTATGCAGATTTGTGATGATTGGTTGGAGACTTGGAAAACCATCATTTGGAAAAGACAACAGACGCAAACGACGAAACTCAGTTCACTCTACATCATAGGGTTCAACCTGACTGATTGGCCACTTTGCCAGAATGAAACGCGCACGAAGGAAAAAAGGATTCAGCCTTTTTTATGAATTCACACACTTGTCACTTGACACAGTTTAGGGGCAATTATCTTTACGTAATAATAAGCCATCAATTCTTTTTCACTTTTTCTTCTTGTTGTTTATTTGGCGCAGTGGCTGTATATGTGCATTAAGGTAAGGCTTATATCTTTGTATACCAAACAGAATGCAGAAAAGGGAAGGGAATAATGATGACGTTGAGGTGAGCTTTGTTTGACTGACTGACTTCAACTTCTTCATCATTCCTTAGAATTGACGATGATGCGATCACGCTAAACATCCTTTGACATTTTTTTTGCAATATCAATGGAATGCGCAACTATACGGACACAAAATGCGTCTACATAATGAAGATCACACTCATCATCACTTCATCTTCATACCCATCATCATAAATATTTGTTGGTGTAGCTTTCATCATCATATCATCATAATTCTATTCGCCGACTTTTGACTCAGCTTTTCCCCTTTTTTAATCACTCTAGCCCCATCCCTCATGTTGTTGTCCCTGCAGAGGTCAAACTTAAACGCATTGTATAACCTCCTGAATTTCCATAAAAATGTCAAAAATGAATGCAATGTGCATTTTTATGTTTCGACATTAAAATGTGAGGCAATGGAATAATCCCCTGAAAGACTCATTTGTTACTAGAAATATATACGCATCTATTACGTACTGATTCATTAGTATCTAAGGTAATAAGAGTTCAATTCGAATAAAAAATAACAATATACGAATCTATTCAACGTAAACATCATTCTCTAGATGAGTACGACGCGCAATTTGTACCTAATGAATACTGATACTAACTTGATAATTACTTACACTCGGCTTTTATAACCGTACACACATTGGTGCACACTTATTTTTCCTTCCTCAATTGTAAAACATGATTCTCAAACAACTCATTCAAAAGCAATTACATGTTTCTAAAGGGGTTCTTTGAGTGTCATGGGCAGAAAATACTACTGTTTTCTTTACTGCATAAAACACCAGCTTAGGTGACTAAATCTGGCAATTTTATAGTAGTTATTGATATTGGTACAAAAGAAATGTATGTTTCTTTTCTGCGTGCTTTTCAAATTCGTATTTGCATTTAAAGTTTAAAAAAAGAGGATTATTTTTTAAATTATCAATTGATAAGAATTGATTTATTTTATGCGTAATTCTATATCAACCGCTTTCATCGTAAAGTTGTTTGTCATTTACCAGTGTGTTATTTCTATCTAAATAATTCCATCATTTTTAGTGCATACACGTAGCCTACAATTATTGTTAGATAACTAAATATATAATTATTCAACATTGATGAGATGATGTACTGTATCTTTTTTTAAGCCTTGAAATCTTTTCCAAAATTTAAAATAAATAACTTATATTTATGGACAAATTTCAACCGTGCTAACGTGAAACGCCAAGATTTTTCATAAATAGTTAAGAATTATTAGTGAAGCAAGTTACCTTTTTATTGATAGTGATAAGAATCTTCCCTAGATGAAATTAAAGATAATTTATTACAATCATACCTCATAGGAAACCATTTAGATGTACAAATATAAAATTTCAATAATTAACCTTTCCTAAATGTTTTTTGGTTGAAAATGCAATTCGCACTAAAACCATATGTATTATTACAATTTATTACATATATAAGCAAGCAATATCTACATCATGCACTTAAAGATATAAACAGCTTAACGCCAAAGCATATGTGAATATCACCATCATGGCAATGAACTGTGCTCCTGAGAGCTATCAACAAAAAGGCTCCCCACGTCATATAGCTTTGGTTATACCATAATCGTTAACACAGTTCCTTAATACTTTATAAATATGCGCATGGGATGAACTTTTATTCTAGGCGAGACAAAGCTCAAAACACGGAGTCAACAAGCAAACCTGCTATAACCTATTACATAAAGCAAGCGAAAACTTCACTGTCAGTTTCAAACTCATTTACACAACAGAAGCCAGATATAGCTCTTCCTTTTCTTATGTTTTCTAGCTAATGATAAGTTAAATGTTTTCTTAAATGAGAGAAGCCTCACGGTATCGACCTTGGTATGTGGTGGGAAACTGGGCTAATTCTTCTCATTTTACTTTCCTTATCACATCATCTATTAGGAATAGGTGCATAAGTAACTAATACGAAGTTCAGTTTACTTCACTACCTTTCGTCGTCATCGGCTGTTTGGCTAGTAATCTTTACTCTTGTTTTTTGCTCTTACTATCTGCAACTTTGCTCATTATTGTGTTGATGTTGACGGTGAGGGAATAAAAGAAGGGGAAACTCTTAACTCGACAGGAAATCATATGCACATATACCATGTGTGCAGTTGATAAATAGCAGTGTATGCAGTTCATTGTTTTGCCATTGTTACATAAAACTAAATCCGTTATACAATTACTAATAATAATTTCCATTCTATATATCATTCGTTGTGTTACGTAATTCCGTAACATTTTTTTCATTGCTACATATAATAAAGCTTATCATATCATTTGTACCATGCTAATAGTAAGAAGAGCAACACAGGTAAAGCGTATCTCCAATTTTATGAAGGAGGCCAAGTTTTCAATTTCAAAGTTTCTGTTGCTGTGCCCAAAAATATTTTTGCTCATTGAGATTCGTTTTTGATTTCTTAATGTGAAGTAGGGGAGCTTTTACGCATTTAAGGTAAAGTCGAGGGCCAAAGAAGCGTAAGTAGGCATATTAGAATCGCCACATGATTCATTCTTTACAAGTCTTCACTGGTTCCGTGTTTGCCAACATTCAAATGGATATTTATGCGTTATGCGCTTATACATATTTAATTAGGCCCGTTTCCCTTGTGATTTATCAAAATTGTGACAAACTCTTCCTTTTCGCCAGGTCAACTTCCTTTTTTTCTATTGGAAATATTTTATACATAGCTTCTAGAAACAAATCTTTTGGTGTTCTTTCTTTCTCGTTTTGCAAAGAATGCAATGATACAAAATGCTAATATATTTATATTTATCGTTTTGAAAATCGATGCTTTAGGGTAACATTTTTTTAGATTAATTTAAATCAAAACCATTTTATGACTGGTAGATTGTAATGATGATGATGTCAATCTATTGATTTAATTCAAACAAAGAAAATGCATAATGAGCGTTTACATTATTAGATCATGCATCGAGTAGAAATCGACTGCGTACACAAAAATTTCCAAACAAATTATGTAACTTAAAGCAAAACAGTATTTTGTGATGTGCTTATGGGATCAAAATTGTGTGTAATTATGCTTAAGTATACGTAGCTTCAAGTCTGTGCAGTAATATATACTTAAGACATGTCACCATGAGCATTCGGCTCAGAGATTTAGAATCTCTAGCCTGAAACAGATCATCGCGAAAACAATGATATCACAAGTGAAGATGATAATGTTTGAACATTATGTCGTACAAAGGAGGATGCCTTTGAGCGAAGAAATTAAACAAAAAAACCATAAAGCAGAAAACCACTTGATGCTAATCGTAAGTATAGGATGACATAACTAAGATATTTTTGCAGAGTTCAAGTCCTTTTTCCTAAAGGAATTCATTTTATTTCAAAATATATCAAATTTGCTCATTTCTCTTGCTTCTGGTGGTGACGATGGTAACAACTTGGGTGGAAAAATAGGATATGAGGATGTAAGGTGCATGAGAAAAAAATGGAGGAACGTCCATTATTCATCCTTTTTTACACGAAAGAGATGAAGAATGATCCCATTATGATTACTACGTTTCATTATTATTATTGTTATTGTTATTACCATTACCACTAAAGTATGGCAAGATGACGTTCCTTAAATGCAAGTAGATTAGCATGTTCAAGATTTATATCGACGCGTATAACTGTCATTTAGTGATACATGTAGCATGTATATGCACTTTTACTGCAAACAGGACACGCGTAAGCTGAAAAGAAAACCTGATTATATAATCAGATTGTAATTTGATGGTAGCTACTTCACTAATTTAATATGATGCAGATCAAGATGCATGCGGAGAAGAAAAAAATACGAATGATCGGTAGCCAACCAAACAGCACTTTTTGTGGGATTATCCATTTCTACACCGTACGTTGTGGCTATACTGAACTAAATACAAATTACAAATTCCTTTTATACATATCTGTCCGCTGACCTAATTTAGTTTTGGGATGCATGCAATAAAACAGGCCGGCCGGATGCCATAAAGGATGGACATTGGGTACTTAAGCAGAAAAAAGTACAATGTGCGTTTTGATGATCATTGCAAGATGTGCTTCTAATTCTGTTACAACGAATCAGTGTTCAAAAGTAATCCATCACGAAATTAGTAATTTTTATGACAAAAGAAAGGGAAAATATGATGATTTGTTGCAAAATTGCTATAGTAGCTAGAAGCATAATGCGAGGAGTGTACACTTTAAAATCATCCATCAACCACTCGATTTCAGAAAAGTAGTGTTCGATAAAACAGCTAATAATAGATTTCACTCGTACGTACGTCTCACTTTCAAAATATTGTTCCTATTATTGTCATACTAAACTAAAATATCATTTGAATTTTGCAAAGTGCAATTGAATAAAGGAACTCCACAACTATTTCCGACTTCAAAAGCACATAGCAGTAAATTTATTTTGACCCTGAGGGTTTCAATTCTGTTCCTAATCCTAAGGATAAAGGTACATCCATAAGTTATGCTGATGAAAAAGCACCGACAACTCAACTGTCATTTTAACACCCTTAATAAAAACATTGAATGATTCAGTTCAAAACAAACAACTACAACTATGACGACTCTTTAATATTGATTTCAATTGATTCTGATACAAGTTAAGTGAAAAATGATAATGAGTAAGCATTGCAACTGCAAGCATTTGCCGTATACTGATTCATAATATAAAAATGCAGAACAACTATTGAATGAGCTGTATGAGTTGGAGATAATTGGCTACTTTAAGAGAGTATTGCCTGAGGACAAGTTATATGATTTAAGAGTCACTAATTAATCAATCTGTCAAAGCCTAAATATATGAAGGAATGTAGACACCTCGAAACAAGACATGACATAAAGACAATTGTAATGCTCCCTGTTTAACAAACATGATTGAGGATGGAGTGCATTCCTAAATTTCGTTTGTTTGTAAGCGTACCCATTACAACGGAAACGATTATGTAAGCTTAGTAATGTCATTTTAATTGTCAGCTAATTAAATAGATGAATACCATTCTTGAAAACAAACTATAGGTGTCGATTTCGCTTCAAATTAAGTACACATCTAAAAAAAATTAATTAACGAAGTGTCTGGAAGATTTATTTGAGTTTTAGTACTAATTGCACTGTTTGTGCTGCGTATAGTAAATTTAATTCTTTATAGATGACTAAACAAAATCATGACTGAAAGGGAAAACGTACAATGCCATACAGCAGCATCTAACCGCTTTGTGATAAATAGATCAAACTATGAGCAATATGAACAACCTCGTTACTGCATTTATCATGTTTTACTTGTCATTTCACACTTAACTATTTCTTTTGAGAAGACTGAGAAGCATATTTGAATCCTTATGCAATGTTTTCTATTTAACTAATAACTAATGGTAAAGATAACAAAAAATTGGGGAATCACGACAAAAATGTCTTACAACTTTTTGACGTTTTAATGATGAACAAGTTAACAGAAATTGCACATCTTCTTTTCGCATGTAATACATTTAAATTTTTTCTTTGAAAAAATGCCTGTAGTGTTTTGTTGTTGTTAATATCATTGCATCAGACAGAACATATCTTTCATCGTGCATGCCCTCCCAATAGATTTATACAGACATCACCATAAAGACGATTCCATTCAAACGCTTGTAAGCGGATTTCTTGTATATTATTTGTTTGTAAATACAAACCCAACATTTTTTGTCTTGCATTTGTATGCAGTAAGGGCAAAATAAGTATAAAAATCGTCGCGAACAATCAAAGAGTCAAGCAATAGTGCGGAGATCGTGTTAAATGAAATACAATTTTCTGTATAATACCTTATTCGTCTTATACACATCATGTGCTTAAGCTTTTAACACTTATTATTAGGAGTTACAAATTTGAGCTTGAGAGACAACCCAAAGCAACGTGACACGTAGGTGGTACATGTATTTATTTATGCTCAGTGCTTAAGGTTCCGTGCCTGAAAATGTGTATATGATTTTGCAAATATCGATCCTTAAACGAATGATGCAAAAATTGGACACTTTGTATAGAAAATGTATTATAATTTAGCTTGAATTGAAACAGCTTAATGTTGTGTACTTCGTGCTACTAGTGCTACGTATACATCTCAAGTCTTTCTTATAAACATATTTCGATTAAAATCACACCGACAGTGAGTCCTAGTAGCTAAAACCTATTGCCCTGTCTGAGTCATCATAGTTTAGACGAAGGCAAAAAGCCGTTTACTAAACTCATAATTCATATCTGTAAAAACCTTTATTTACTTTACAAATCTGTT
>JAQIXW010000762.1:0-24961 GCA_034700685.1 Willowsia buskii
GGCACAGGTCGTGTCTACACTCTGGATAGATCACTTTCTCAAAATGATTTGAATCAAGCTGAGGATGTTCGAATCGGCTATAAAAACAATGCTGGAGTCAAAATCACAAAAACTTGAAATGGAAAACATTTAGTGGTATCGTAACGCTGTTTGTTTATTATAATTAACATTCTATGTTATGAAAATGGTAGATTAATTTCAGGATGTGTTAATTTGCTGCTTGACATATCGGGATAGTTTACGTCATAGTCACTATACTCGAAGAAGTACTGGTCAAGGTCAAAATTCATTTGCAAAATTGGAAAGAAACTATCATTACGGCTACCGTAAGCTTACAACGATTTGTGCGACCTATTTTTTGTACATAAATCTGGCTACAAGTATTTTCTCGGTTCTTCGGTTTCACTAGTAACCAAAAACGAAACGCTGACATTCCATAATCTGCTGAGGGAGGGGATCTCGAGCTTTCAAGATTACGTAGCTTAAGTGGCCATCGTCGTTGATAAAGAACGGGCTGATGTTTTAAACTATGTAAACTATAATAGTTAGCACAAGCGTAATTATATTTATGACAACTTAATCTTTCATTCTTTTTTAAAGTCATTTGAAGCTCTGCCTTTCATCGAAGAAACCAGGGACGATGATGGCGTAGGGAACTTTTCTGGGATTCTTCGTACATTTGGGAAATGGATGTATGACAATTCGGAAACTTTCCCAAAATTCGAATCGCCATATGCGTTACCAACAAAAGAACCGACAAGTACGGTGGCATAGCTTATATCTCAACGGAGCCTGTCGACCAAAACACAACGCATTGTTGTTTAATGACGAAGGCGACTACAGTTGTCTGGAAGCAGCAACTCATGAACACACTCACAGGTAAGTAATTCCGTAAAATTCAAAATTATGAAATTCATTTATATTTACAGAATATTTAACTCAGTATTTTTAAAAAGTCTGGGCGCCCCACACGACGCAAACGACGACTTTCCAGGAGGCTGCTTCTAAATGGCTTCATAATGTCGGGCAAAAAAGGTATTGGAAAGCACTTCTTTTCTGAGTGCAGTGACCGTACCATTCAGACCAACGTGACATCAGATCAAGCAGCCTGTCTGAAGCGCATTGATGAGCCATTATATCCTGTGGTAAATCAACAAGAAAGTTCCGAATATACGCCGACAATGGATGAGCAATGCAAAGCACTCAAAAATAATGGTTTTGCTTATGTGATTGAAGGAGATACTGCAAATTGTTCCAAGATTACCTGTTAGCTTGGCAACAGTGGCGTTAATTTGAGGCCTGTGGATAATTCACCATGTCTTTACGGAGTACTGATACACATTTGAACATCAATGTATTCAGATTCGTAAACTTTACACTAATTTCATAATTTGTTTGCACCACTGCTTCAGGACCTGATGTCTTCCAGAAGGTTCCGTTTTGAGAAATGTGGGAAGTGGAGAATACCTCTTGGGAAAGGCCAGGTTTAGTGGATATGATGACGCCGTAATGGGCAGATGTCCAGATTTCTCCGCTGGAGAAATTCTACGCAAACAAAACAACAACTGACGCCTGATCTTCTACTGACGCCATATTCAACTCAAGAAGCAACAAAAAATGAAGATAAGTGCCTGCAAATTAGTGATGAATATGAAAACGCTGTCAACTTTATTGCTTGTGGTGTTGCTGGACAAGGTCAACCTGAATGGCAATTTGAATCTGTGGAAGAAGACATTTATCGCATCAAAGAACTCTCAACGCAGCAGTGTCTAAAGCAGGAAGGCACTGAAATCAGAGCGAATGCAGACTGTGATGAAAATGATTTGAGCTCACTATGGTACTTTTTTATCAGATGAAACAAAATAAGTATATACAACGATTGTTAATAAAAAGTAATGGTACATTTACTTTGTTGCTGTACTTTATCTGTCTATTTGTAACAAGGACTTATCAACTGGTTCCGACTCTGAAATAAATATTTACGATTTATGTCCTGTTTAACTTATTTTTATTTCATATTCATCACTTTCGTCTTCATTGCAATCACCACATTTCATAGTTTTTTTCATACAAAGCGCCTGATAGAAGTTAATTTAAGGAGTAGTAACCTAGTAAAAGATTGAAATTTTGTTGACTGATACTGAATATACTGTTCCATTTTTGGTCACCAAATTTTCATATAACTTTGAAATATCGTCTTTTACAGAAAATTAAAGTGTAAAGCAATATGTAGTATGTACTATTAAAATTTAAGCGTGTCTCTTAATACAAATGGTTCCTTTCCTATTTGCTCAACATATCTGTGAAATTCGGCCAAGCAACATATCTGATTACCACACAACGTTGTAAACCGCTTTTAAAAATTGAGTGAGACTGAACTTTGTCAATAAGATAGGATTCTGAGAGCAACAGAATTTGTTGACGACCTTGTTCCCTGCTTGTGTAATATAATTTGTGGCATTCGTAAGGAGATTCTATTCAGAAAAGGTGTTTGATGAATCATATATACCTTTAGTTAGAACTTACGTAGGATGGGGTGAGAGGTTGCGCTTAAGGGTTTCAAATGCCAGCAGAAATGAAAATCAATCGGAAAGTCAACTTAAAAATTTAATGTGAGTGAAAAAGTATATATTATCAGAGTGGCTAAACACAATTAATCTTGAAAACTAAATGTTAAGTTACCTTTTTACGTAGGCCAATCATATAAATGCACGGCTACAGTCTTAATTATGAAGTGGTATCATCAGACATAAAAATGTTAGTCTATGAATGAGTGAACACAACGACTAAAAAGATTAAAATGTTATAGTGCTTCTACCTAGAGCCTAGGAAACTCGAAAGTGCACTGTACGTAAACAAATTTATTCGTTTGAAACCTTAGTTATAGGAAGTGAAGTGTTGAAACTGGAGCCGGTACACCCCTAATTCTCCCTAACCCCATTATTTTTTTAATGCATGTTTCTCACTCGCGACGCTTTGGTTGGCCGCAACATTGGTTTCCTGCATATTAAAGTATAATTGTACTATGTTGTGTGTGCAACGAAACTTGCGGAAATTGCGAGGCGCCCAGAATATGGCGTTTTGAAAATGATAACTTTTTTTTGTAAAAAGTCATAATATTTTACTCATTTTTTAACAGTTTGATACAAAAACTTACGCACATACGCAGTTTTGCTTGCGCTATCACATGCCGCTGTTAGATTTTAAAATGTTGACAAATACGAATATTATTAAAATATTTTGATTTTCCAATAGGTAATTTTTGGCGTGACCTCATGACCTCCAGAGTCAACGTAGAAACGTCATCAGGGTATCATTTCATTGCTAAAGAGTAGCTTTATTACAGCTAAAAATGTACTCAACTTGTTTTAATGTGGCGATCTCAATCCGTGTGCTGCAAGTTTTTAACGTCTACATATTTATATCATAAAGTTTTATGGAATAATTAGCATTTCAGATCAGTATTTTGGCATTCAAAATGTACATATTTATAAGGAGACTCCGATATGTATGCTTACAACTTTAAAGTCTGTTTATCTTGCAGGAGAAATAACACGAGTCTGTTTGGAGAATGGTACCTGGTCACAAGGAGATATATGCATAAACTCTACTAGAACTCTTTCTTCCTTTTCCGTAAGCACTAAAGATTTTTCAAGCTATATTTTATTTAAGCACTCCACAGCATATGGTGACACAAACAATAATAGGTATGAGGCATGTCTTTAAAAATTCCACCTACTACTTTTCTATTATAGCTTATATTTTTCACACGCGACACATAATCTTTAATATATTTATTGTTAGGATCAAAATGGCTTTTTATTAATCATCGTTGGGCACATGGTATTCATAGGATCCGTACTTTCACTGCTTTCTCTGGGTGTATCACTAGCAATCTTTTATTGGCTAAACTAACTTGACAATGCGATTTTAAATTAAATGTGTTAAAAGAAATTAAAAGTGTTGCAACAAGCTAAATTACTAGATTCTCTCCGCTTGTTAGAGTATGATCCCAGTGATGGAAACCGGAAAGTCATGTGTACTTTATACATTCGAGCAGGGGATAATCCTATGAACATTTCAAATGGTACACGAATTCAACCACCATGGTGCACAACAGTAACACAATTTTTTAAGTCCAAACTGCAAAAGAAGAGCAAAAAACCGCTTAGGATCACCAGGAGCAGAAACTTATTTAATATGTCCTCTAACGTCGTCTGTAGTCAAAATACTGGAAACCCTTCAAATTTAATCAAAATTCATCTGCATTAGAGAAACACTAGTCAATATAATATATATACACACCGTACTAGCAGACATAGACAGAGAAAAAAACAAAGATTTGAAGTTAATTAATTAAACGGAACCTAAAGTATGCATTATCCAATAGATAAAATTCTAAATCCGTACAAAACACGCTCACCCCCCACGATGACCTCTTATAAATTTAAGTATATAATGTTTTTATTCAATTGTTTGTATATTAGTTAGATAAATTTGCATTATCAATATTTTATCTAACAGTGGTTCCCTAGGAAAGCTTCAATCTACGTGACTCATAAAATGCATGAAGTATGTTACCAGTGCTGTTTCCCACCACTTTGCTTTACAATCGAATTTGCTATGCTATTCAAATTTACTATTTTTGAAAAGTGCAAAGTCATTACATCCCACAACTTGAAATGAACTTATCACTTTGCACTTAACAAAATTTTGTCAATTAGCAAAGCCCGCCAAAAAAATCAATCCACTTTGCCATCTTTATCTCCAACACACAACAAAATATTATGACAACCATGCACTTGTCATGCATGCAGCCATTCTCTCTGTCCTTCTGTTTCATAAATAATTTTAAAATAGATCTTAGAGATAATTAAGGCGAAATCGAAGTTCAGAAATAAAATAAAATAATCTAATAATAATCATCATTGATCATAGTCACATTCAATTTTTATCTGCGGTATGCATATCATCAGTAACTGTGATGTGATGGTTGAATTGAAGTCTACGATTATGATTAATATTTTTTGAGTGGTTCCCCTACGTTAGTTATTACGTTACAGTTATATTTTTAGTAAATTTGCTAATCCTAATCCACCAATATGTGTCATAATCTGTCACTGGAGTCACCATTAAGCTCCATTTTAAGAAACTAATGTTTGTAAAGAACATTCTATATATGCATGGCTAACGAAATAATAAGAACATACAATATTTTAATGCTGATGGGCGATTGCAAGGTCGCATGTGACCTTGCTAAAAACATTGATAAGTTGTTGATTTTGAGTGCAAAGGATAAGTGTGGTGGGATAGAAAGGGAGAAAAAAATTGAAAAGTGATGGACTTTGCACTTTGCATGTTCACACTTATCGCTTTGCAATTTCACCTTTGCAACATTGCTATTTTGAGTTTTCTGGGATGAAAATTGTAAAGCAAAGTTCAAATTGCAAAGATAAGTCACTTGCAAAGTTTTGGCGGGAAACAGCACAGGTGGCATGACATGACATTTATTTATCTAACAATCATTAGAAAATGCTACTCGCAGTCAGTAGATATTGATCAGACATTAAAATTGCGTGGATTAGTATTCGCTCGATCTCCACATTAATATTATAAGAGTAAGTTACTTTTTATAAACGTTTTATTAGAGAAGTCATTTCCCTTTCCCGAACCCATTTAATTCCTTGAGCTCATAATGAAGAAATCCCCCTAGATTTCTTTAATTTCAGTCGCACAATGCATTTCTAAAGAATAACAATTTATGTTTGAAAGAATGCATAATAAAATATGCAGATGTGCTCATATTTCCAACTTTTATTGCACATTAACAATTAGACAAGGATTGGGTAACTTTTATAGGTAAATTATGTTCCAAAATATAATTAGCTTCCATCAATGGTGATAATTTAATAATTTACAATGACACGAGGGACACGACAGCGTTCTTTATACATTGTTTTAATTTATACGCCTTAAAGTAAACAATTTAAAATGTAGGAATGACGATAAACTAGATGAACAAAAACAAATGCTCCTTACAATAGTTTCTGCTAGCTTACACACAAAATATGTTTATTTAATGGTAAATTATTCTAGAAAGTTATCTAAATATAGTTTCTTCAAAATAAACTGAAAATTTGGCTGTGATCCAGCTGATGGCGTAAAAATATTCAAATATTATTTCATATACGACATATGGCCCATTGTTTTTACACAGAATATATAACTTTATTAACAATGGACAAACTAACTGGAGAAACCATTGTCAATTTTATCAAATAAGCGACATTGGAGTCATTGTGTTGACTCATCACGCAAAAATAAATGCATGCTAAATGCGTAACTTAATCATATCATATCATCAAATTACATATTATTGTAAGGTCAGTTTATTTAAAAAAGAACCAGGTAGCTTATTACCGAGTAAAACTGAGGATGAAATTACTGATTTCAAATATCTTTATTATGTTTAGCAAACGCCGACTTTCTCCATTGAACGGTGACTTATCCATAAATATATATTATGCATTTCCCACCTTTAGTGGATTTTTACTAAAGTAATTTTTAAATAATACGGATGAAACAACTGATTAAACTGTTAACTTTGTGCATCAAATATATTTATCTTATTAACTGCAAGACATTAGGTGACTACCATGATCATCATATAGCAATTAAATTCAAGCTGATTGTCTATATGATCTAATCAACACATTTGTACCAACTCAATTTTTTTATTTTGAAGCATATTTTCTTTGTCCATTCTTTTCATAAAATATTCATCAGCCACAGTCTTGATAATTACCAGTTCATGGAGGAATTTGTGAAGGCAATCCTTCATGGAATATTGAATAAATTACAGCAACAGCTCTAGATGCACCTTGTCTAGTCTGAAGAACAATTAACATACTCTTATCAAAATTAAAACCATAAAAGATATACAGATTACGTAAAGATGGGAAACAGAATGCCCCAAATTTTTCAAATACGTGTAAATGGAGGTATTTAATTAAATAAATTATTTCTCCTTGTTAACCTGTCTATAAATTTTCAATATATTTTTTGCTTGGAATTGCAGAAATCAATCTTGTACTTCAATTTATTCACCCACACTGTAGTATCAAGCAGTCACCAAAATTCCTTTAATTTTTAAATATGTATCATTTTCACTATCAGCGCATGAACAGGTATTTTACTGATTTCTGTGAATTTCTGGTTCCAGTGGACTAAGATTTTACAACTTAAGCTAATATAAAATTGTACTGCTATCGTAAAGCAGACAACCGGTAACTAAAACAAAGAAAAGCTATTTTCTTTGCGTTTTCGAACGGAACTATCTATTCTGTTCCCGATATTCATAAGAAATCTGTCTATCTAATAATTATTACTTCTTCGATTAGAAGTGTACAAGTCACTATAAATTAGTGTCTTCTAAGAGATTAAACTACTAGTGTATATGTCTTAAAGATTACAGCTCACAAAATAATAGGATTATATTTGTGGCATGTCAAGGATAACCAAACTTATAATACCAAATAATGACAATTTAAAAAATAATTAACAGGTTACAAACAGCACCATCAAGTTGAGCAAAACGATGAGCAGCTAGATTACGAAGAATTAGGTGGCGAGCTGATTATTGATAACATCAATTCGACCATTTTGCATCCACGACAGTATGAAGCTGAAGACCTTGTCCACCATCTGCATTCATAAGTTCTTATTGGTGACCAACAATATCATAATCTTCATGCTACTAAATTACCATTATTAATTTCTAGCTGACTTTCTATATGAACTATTCAGCGTATTTGTACCAATTACCAGTTTAGGGATTTATGAAAGCAATCTTTTATGAAATATTGGCAACTGCAACAGCCCTAGATGCACCTTATCTAGACTGACTAAATAACAATTAAAAGGTCATATCCAAATTGCGACCAAAAAGTGGATATGGATTACGTAAAGATAGGAAACAGACTTTCCCGTATTGTTTAAAAACTTGCTCGATTTTTTTGATTCATTTAAATAATTCATTCTTTTTAACTGGCTATAAATCTGAAAATACTTTCTGTCTGAAATTCCAAAGAGATAAGCTCCAAATATTAAAAAAGAAGGCATTCTGATCCAAAGATATGCTTTGAATGTTTAGAACCGACCTTTCCATTCTGTTTCCCAGAAATTCATGAGAAACCTGTCATACGAATAACTGATACTTCATAAATTAGCAGTTTGCAAATCACTATGAATTAGTGTCTTGCAAGAAATTGTATTTTAATTTTAACTTTGGGATTCATTACGGATTACATTATCGTTGAATCCAATACCAACAAATGACTTAGTTGAAACAGGGTAGCGGAAGACATTTGTCTGTGAAAACCTATTAAATTGTAGGAGTTTTGTTACCTAAACATTTGAAGTGTTAGCTAAAATATCTCCTATTTAGATAATGTTACGCAGGCAGTACGATCTTGTCACCTTCAATAAACACACTCCAATAAATTTTAATCTAATTATACGGAAAAGTAATATAATAAGAAATATTAACAACTGAGTCACGATTTAGGTTAGCAAAAAGTAATTTTGGCTTAAACAAAAATATACATCATTCAATCCAGGTCCATCTAAAACATCTAATGTTCCCGGTTCTTAACTTTTTTTAGGTAAATTTGTTGTGTGTTCCTGTAACCAAGTAAAAAATCAATATGAATTTTATTACTTTTATATTCGCAACTTGTAAAAATATTAGTAATTCTGTAAAAACTTCTTACACAGTTGGCTTCCTCCAAAGACCAAACGCTCGTTTTAATTTCTCCAGTGGTTCCGAATTAAGGACAAAACCAGTTGAGCTTTCCATTTTATATTACCTGCGTTTACTTAAGGGCAAAATTATTTTCGTGTTCCTTTTTGTTTTATTGTTTATATAATTAGGATATTTCAGTAATTTTTATATCAAAAACTTCATAATATTATTAGAAATAATTTTAAAATGTACCGGATATTTTGGTTTATAAACGTCCACTTATCTTCAGAAATTTATATATTTTTTGTTTTATTTGCAGGTTTCCTTTTTGTTAACTGAACCATTAAACACAGTAACCACTGAAGGCAATGAAAGCTCTCAGTATTGTGTGCGATTTCTGATAAAATGCTGTGATGTGACCTAAATTAACCTGATTGCTTAAACTAACACAAAGATTTAACACTGCTATGCTTAATTGCCACTCATGGTTTGGTTTAGCTTAGTGCATGAAAATATGGATCAAAGCAGCCGTCACGATCAACATTGTGAAGTATGTCCAAAGCAATTTTTTAGATTTATGTCATTATTAATAAATACTGATAAGCTGATAAGCGAATATCATAAATCCTTGTGAAGAACATATCCCAATCATATTGGGATATGTCCATTAAAATGTTTATCTGCTTTCAACGCTTGTGACTAAGTTCACAAGGAGTTTATTATTTTATTTTTGTACTGAATGGTCATATATACGTATGTATGTGATAATAAGTATGTATGCACTCGTATTAAAAAACCAAAAATACCGAATAAGGCTGAGCTCGGTTGACAAGTGCTTCATACTTGAGCATGGTCAAAGGTCTAATAAATTCGACCTTGATAAAAGAAAGTGAAAAAGCTTTTAGAGATAAGGTCACTTATTAAACTTGGTAATGCACACTTTATAATTGTTATTTCGCAATATTTTCATAATGAAATGTAATGCAATTTTTTTCTTTAAAACTATTTAGTATATTAGTTACTTTATTTATTATATTTCTGAATAATTGTTGGTTACGCTTTCCATTATATCACATGTGGGGCTAAGAATGCTTGCTCTTTTTTTTCGGGTAGCATCTTTCTTGAGTCTTGGTTTAATTTATCATGACATGATATATTAACAAAAATAAACACAATCTTTTCGTATTCGCAGAATATTGCAATAATTGTGATCGCCAATCTGTTTCCTAGCCCATATTTAATAATATCGTAATATATTGAAAATCATATAGTTCTATGTCTAAATCAATCAGCAAAAATAATCGACAACATTAGAATGAAGTTTGGTAGGGCTAAGGAGAGCCACGATTGAGAGAAAAAGAATGAATTCAAGATCATCTGCATGGTCAAAGGTCAAAATATTTCATCTTGCTGAAACAGAGTGAGAAATATTTAAGATTTCAGAGTCAAAGACGTAAATTTTAATTATTAATATAGCGCTTGTGCATTTATATTGAAAGCTGATAAAGTGTTTTCTTTCTTGATATGTACAGCGAGTCTTTTTTAAATATGGATTTAATCCAATGCAGTTAGAGGAAAAATGCATTAATAGATGTAAAAGGGTTTGTTGCATTTACTTATGCAATCATTCATTGATTTCATTTCGAAAATGTTTTTTGTAGAGAAACTATTTCTGCAAAAACAGACTGCCTAAAATGATGATGCGGTGATTGAAAGCAAAATGGATAATATGTTGGTGGTCCGCTCTGCTATAAAAATGCACATACGAGTTAATAAAATATCTCGTATCTCTTGCTTCTCTCATGGTAAACATTTTTAACGGTTTCTGTGAAAACATTAATTGTCACATCTTTCTTTTACAACTTACTAATTTTCTAGGACTGCAACTAGTGCAAGTTTGGAAAACAAGCAGGCACCCTGGAAAAATGGATTGGAAGGGAAACGAAAAGCTATTCAGTTTTTATAAAATAGAAGTGAGCTATTGGAACTGTAGTCGGTTCTCTCCCTTTGTTTCCCCCACATTCCCCTTGTTGCAGCCATTGAGCTCTTCGTCAGTTATTTGGGAGTTTTATATTCAACGCGAATGACTTATGGTGGTCCAGGTGAGGGAAGATCTTGCCAGCTTGTATTGGAAAATTATTTCTAGATAGTCAGCGATTTTGTAGGGATGCGAATTCGGTCGAAATGGTCAAGTCAAAATTTAGTTTAGGCCTATTTGAAGTATATCGTAAATTTACTAGCGCATGTATGCGATTAATTGCAATAATGGTGCAGCTTTGAATTCATTTGAAGAATATTTTCCATATTTATTATAAGTTATGAAAAATAATAATATGTAAATTTTTAACGTGCTGTATAACCAGCACTTAATGCTTGGGTGCATATATACACAACAGAACAAACCAATGTGCAAGTTTTCTTTAATCGACTTTATTCTTGTAATGGTAAATTTATTAATAAATGTGAAATTATACAAAGGCTTTCTGCTTTCCACCACTTTGGTCAAATTTTTATAATTAAATAACTTATGACTTTTTATTTATTTATTTATTTTTAACTAAACTTAAAAATTCATCCAGATTATATATAAACAGGCAAGACCAAGCTGGTTTTAAAAAGCCTTTCATGAATTAATTATATACAGGTGTGATTCCTCTCAAGTAGATTACGAAATGACGCATTTAATTAATAATCATGGTACAAATAATAATATTGAATACACGATAAGAGAATAGAAGCATTTACACTTTTAAACCAACCTTTTCCAAACCTTGGTGCATTTATTTTGCTTAATTCGTACATACTTATAATTTCTTTCTAGATATCATTACATGTTTTTTCTATTAAATTAACATGAACAGAAATAAATAAACAATTTGCATGTATGTACGAGCTAAAAACCTCCCAGCAGATAAGTTCTAGAATCAAAACATAAATTTAACCAACTCAACCAACACACATTATATAAGCGATTTTCAGTCTTTCGATGTTCCTATATTCTTTCCTTAAATTACTTTAATAGAAATCCATCCATAAATATATTACCTCTTGATAAGAAAAAATTAAGTCAAAACGCAGTTTAGGTTTTTCAAAAGTTGCCTTCTGCTAATACTCATTTACATCAGCGTAATTTAATGTATTGGCTTAAAACTATTGTATAATATAAGATAAATACGATTTCCATATATCATACAAAATTATTGCATAAAGTGTCAGCAGTCAGCAGCCTTTCAACTTTATGTGGGTAATACGTAAAATCTACGTATTAAGTATAATAAAAAATCCTATTGTGCCATTTGTTAGGTTAGCCGTATAGAAGTGTATGTAAATATCACATTTTAACATGTTTTCTGGGTTACACGTTATTTTACAAATTGATGTGGAGACCCTCAGATCCTACACATTTCCTTTATGCGTTTGGCTTTAATAATCATGTTATATCTGCTTTCATAACACACTGATTCTTCAGAAAATGTGTATGATTCACACTATGTGCATTATTGTGCGTCTTTATATAAGGTTTTTAATTGTTATTGTCATATTTGCGGGCTCTCACTTAAGTCAAATGAACGGTATGGCAGATAAAGCACAGTATGAACAATTCAGGATTGCGCCAGTTTGCTGTACAAACCTTTATTTCTTACCAAATTCATGAAAGTTCTACACAATAATATTTCATTCGATTTTAATTGTCTATGACAAAATTGGGAAGTGGGAAGAGGTGGATATACCTGTCCTTTATAGTAAGTAGATCGCGGTATAATCATCACCGGCTAATGGGTGTTTCAACCATTTCTTGATATCTTGAATCAATTGACTTGACTTCTATTGTATTATGAGTGTTTTCATTATCAGTATGGGAAACCACATACCTGTTTTGTTCTCTAATTTTTTCCTGAGTATTTTTAAATCCTTCGTTTCATTTAACCAATAGAATTTATGGTCGTCTCATTTCTTAACAGTAATATCTAGATGTTCTTTGAATAAGTTTTCTTTTTTACATGTCATAAATCAACAAGGAATATAATACATTGCCAAACTTGCCTTGGCCTCAGCATAGGTATGCCCTTTACGTGTTTTATTAGATATATAAATTTTCATAAGAATTATTGAGATTTATAGGTGGAGCGTATGGACAGATATCTTGTAGTGGAAGGGTATAAATGTCTGGTTTCCTTAAATACTTACCAACTGACATACTGAAACTGACTGGCGAACCAAGTAAGAACTTTGAAAAACTATTACAAAAATTGGTTTTCACTGTTTCTTGTCTTACACATCACGATTCTTGATACAACTATCACGTCAGTAGTTGTGGTAATATATATCGAAGTCCATATAGTAAAAACATTATACTATTGGAACTATTGCACAGTTTTTAACTTAACTGCATAGTACAGGGCTACTATATAAAAGTAAGAACATGGTAGTTTGCATATCCTTTAGATTAGCTGAGTTTACTTGTTTTGGGAGCAGACATCAAACGTCATTCATTAAACGAAGGATCGATTTAACGGACTAGATCTGCAGTCACGCTGTTTTTGTGTTACTTAAATGTTTCTCAGCGTTCCTTAATAATCGATGTAAAATCTGTAGTAGTATTGAAAAATATTTGTCCATTAGTATTCATAAAAGCAAATAACAAGGCCAACTAACATCAAATTATTTGGATATCCAATTTCGGCAATGTATATCAACGCGCATTTTATGTTAAAAACCTTGTTTTGAATTTTTGATTTTAATGCGTGGTGGCAAGGCAATGATGACGTCATACGGCAATTCTTTACTGTTATTGTACTTCAAACTAACCCAAGAGCCAGTCAAGGCTATTACTCATTCAAATATATATCTACGAAAGGACCACAAACATGATGCATTAAAAGCTCCTTGTTTAAAAAAACGAACCTCAGTACCAACCAACTTTGATACCTCCAGTATTAGAATATGTGAACTTTTTCTTGCAATACAAATGTAAATATGTACAAAATTACCTATATGGCGCTACAAAATTCACAGCATTTGTGAGTTTAAATTTACCTTAAAAATAACTCTTATAGAACTCACTTCATCTCAGAGCAAATGTGCATTTTTTTCTTGTGTGGGCAGAATACAACTGCTACGCCGTGTTGTTTGGTAAGTGCGAGTTTTTGGGAAGAGGGTGATTTCGCTCGAAAGTGAAGGAGAGCTTGATGATGAACTGGTTTTCCTGGAATATTACATTCTTAGCACCGCCTGCTTTGAGTATAAAATACTTACGTAACCTTACAAAATCGAAATATTTGAGTAAACACTAACTTTTAGGTAAATTATTGACTGCATTTTTTAAAAATCCAAAAACATCACCGATTACACTATCAGCGACGCCGATATCGACTAATTGCCTGGCTTACCAACACCAGTCACAAAATTATAACAATTAAAGTTTAGGCGTAGAAATCATAAGTAGCTAAAAAGGAGTGGACTAAAGAAAAGGTTCTGTGTGCTCCATTTTATAAAGATTTATACCTGTCAGTCAAAAGTTCTAAAACTACAAAAAAAGACTTCCAATAAGAAACCAATGATACCTTGATGTTTCGGGAACTCTTTAGCGACTTTATACAACTGGGTATAGACGAATATCATGTGTAATTTCTTAAGAATGCATAAACGAGCATTTAAATTTATTTCTCAAAAACTGTGATGACTCATAAAGCATAACTAACTTTGATGCAATGAAGTTATCGAATGTCTGCTTAACATTTTGTCACATCGTCATCACTAAAATAAACTTTATGTAACTTAACGAGATATTCTCTTAAAATGGAATTAAAAATAAACCAAACTTGCTGCTCGCCATATTTTTGTGCTTAACCCTTCATGCCGAAGTTTGCTAATTTAATTACGAAGTGGCAAAAGCGGACCACATAAAGCTGAAACATAAATGTTTTGATCGGAAGGCAAGAAAATGTGCTTCCACCTATCAACAATTATATTGTTTTTTAGTAATACAGATAACTGTTAAAAAACATGAAGAAATAAATGGACCTTGGCTCAACACAATTTACCTGCTGTCAGGTTTTCAGCGTTATATTAAAATTTTCTTTTCAATTGTTCTTCATTTTAATAACATTAGATCAATGTTTGTACTCCGTATTTACATTTTTCACGTAAATATACGTCGCATGCAAAAACAGTCATGGACATCATCACAGATATAGATATCTGCGCTAGACCTCGTGCCTCAAATATAGTAATGGTGGGCACAATATTCGAAATAATCTATTATTCAATAAATTTTTAACACCATGGCAACAAACAGAATTAATCACTCAATTGCTAGGTTACAACAGTATCTATACATTTATATTCCTCCGCTGTGAACACTAAAGTTCCCAGTAGAGCCCTACTTGTACTTGGGTCACGTTTAGCGAAACAATCTATTATTTGTTTAGTATCATTTTACTGAATATTTGGGCACGAGTAAATTTGCTATATGTACGTGGTCCGTATACAAACGCATTCTTACAGCATATCAACACTCAGGGCCAAAACAAAACTGTGGTTCGATTTGGTTCCTCAAATCGACGCGAGCCGCAAGTTTATACTTTAAGAGTTCTTGGTTATTTCTGTGTGACGAATTAATTCGGCATAGACAATGACCTTTACTAGGGTGTCAGAGAGACTTTCCCTTATTTTAAAGAAAGGACCGATTTGAATTAGCAAATAACATTTGTAACATCCTTAGACATCATCGATTACATTATTGGCGACGCCGACATCTACTCCTGGCAGTGCAAAACCAGTATATTGCAATGAAAGTCTATGTGTAGTACTTGTCATGAGTTATTTAAAAAATAATATCAGTAATTTAAGTGTCACTTTGTCGTTAGAAATTGCCCAATTTCTTACTATTTTATGACGCAATGTTTTATGTTACTTGATAACATGAACGATAAGATAGTATACTTAACAACTAACTCAAAGCAGAGTCTTATCTCCTGTCTTGCCCACCTGTATCTATTAATGCTATGTTCTACCTATTATTAGAAATATATTTATTAAAGATTATCTATTAAAAATTTGCAATTCTTTTAATATTGGACTCTGAATTCTGCTCATGTTCAAAATGTGCAGAATTGACAATTTACAACCTACAACCACGCTAAACTAACACGCTGTCGTTAAAATACAATATTTATATACCTTAATGTACGCAAAAATTGATTTGATTTTCCATTTTAACAAATGTGAATTTTGATTTGCATCCAATCCATAACTTTTTGCGGTGGCATCAGTTAAATATAAATTAAATTAAATCCATAAACTAAATAAAGCATAAATTTTCTCTGTTTGTGATTACGTTTAGAGATACCAAGCAATTTTACGCAAACCAACAGCCTACGTCGGATGTATTTTGGAGCGATTGACGAGAACCGACAGATTTAGAGAAGCGAGAAGAAAACTCGTTGTCATAGGAAAGAATGGATCACCTCAACAGACTCCCAGGGAATTTCTGTAGTTTTTTGTTAAAATGATGGGAATTTAACCACAATAGTGTAAATCTGTTCCCTGTGTACATACGGAGGTGACGTATTTTCGTTAAGATCCTAATTGTAAGACGCCAATTGCACAGTTCCGGTAAGTTCAGAGGAATATCCAAGAAGAATGTGAATTGACATGGCGTCTTTTTAATCTTTGTCTTCAACTTCCTTGGGTTTTTTTTAGCGTTTTGAGAGGAAATATGCTCAATTTATATTCCTTGAAAGAAAAAATAATATACATATGCCTAAATTTCTGAATCGAGATCCTTTGCTTCCTATACTTTTAGGTAGGCAAAGTAAATGATTGTTCCTGACATCAGTATTTCTTTCGTTTCGTATTGAAATCGTAGAAAATATAAATTTAATGACTTTGTTCTAAGACAGCTGCTTTACAACAACGAATAAAAATTGAGCAATTGAGCTCAATTTCAGTAACACATAAGGATAAAAGTCTTTGCTTCTAAATTCCACACTATTATATTGTATATGACAAGATCTCAATCCAAGATGTCAATTGCGATGACAAATAAAATATACCGCATAAAGACTTTGGCAAATCATAGATAAAGGAGTTTGTGGGTTCACTCTACCTTGAGTAAACTTTAATATCGTGGCGGTGTACTTTCTGATATTAAAAAGGAATTTAAATCAATCACATCAACGCCATCTTACTTGCCTTTGATTGTGATGGTTATAACGGCTAATGCAAATATCTATTTCTTTAACCATAAACAGATGTATCTCGTTGTGTGTTTATGGTTTATGGATGTTTCTGCTCAATATGGGCAAAACGTCATATCAGGGACAGTAGTACAGTTCGGGAGTTGCGAATTCTTCGAGGATTTGAATAGTGAGATGGCCTTGTATAAAGAAGAGGGGGATCGCGGCAACGATCTGGTTGTGTCCGGGTATTCCCTCTGGACAACCGAAGCTTCGAATATAAATTTTCAATACAAGACTTCATATTTGTTTTGTTCTGGTTTAGAGTAAAATTGTTTTACTAACACATTTCAGCAAAACAAACGATTTATTAACTGAATGGCAGGCGAACCAGCAAATTATGCCTTACTGATCACATTATCAGAAACGTCGATGTAAGTTATAGACATAAATAACAACGTTGCAGCTGAAGTTTATACTTATAATGTTACAATGTACCCTAACACAGTGTCAGAAAAGTTAAAGCTCTACCTTCATGATCGGGATGGTAAATATCAACATTAAGGTACATTGATTTTTAAAAACTTTGAGCACTTTGTTAACATACGAGGTAATCCTTAAAAATACCATTTATATATTTTTTAAATTTTCTACAATCTTGCACAACAATTCGTTAACCAATATTTCTGACTAAGAATTTGCCAAAAAGAATTTCTCGAAGCAAGTTATATCATTAGTAATGATTCATTGCATATTCAATACATGAAGGTGTTTTGATTCCACAACTTTCTGCACATTTGTTGCTAGAGTTTACATTGTAACATCAAATATTCGAAAATTCAGTAAGAGTACTTAGCTTCTCTTGCCTACTCGAAAAAATATAACATCAAATCATCTAGCCGGTGTGCTAGAAGCTTGGCATTAGTTAACTAAATTATATAAGCTAGACAGAAAATCATTCATTGCCATCAACAACAAATGCTGCGCTTCAACTCAATACTACTTTTTGCAAGAAAAACAATGAGCTTGCTATCAACAGCTGCAGGCATAAGACCTTTAATACGGATTTAGACATGTGAACAAATTTATCAGTAGTACGTTTTTGCCTTGCAATATTTGGTATAACTTCATAGCATAATCATAGGAACTTTTCATAACATTTTTCCCTTAATTACCAACAATTATGATTTTCAAGTCTTTGACACAAGGGAAAATTCCTCAACATAATAATACTTTAACTTGGATTTCAATTTTATAGTGTTTCGAAAAAACATCAAAATAAATTTGATTGCTGCATTTCTCCGGATTTTGAAAAGATCATGTAGAGTTGAATGGCTTACGTAACACATCATTTTTGCTGTCCTGGCTAGTAAGCAACATGTACTCTAATTTTCCAAAATATTTCTTGTCTTTAAATTAACCAGGTCAGAATGCTTCCCAAACCGCAAACCAGGATTTCATCATATATCGTGGATTGTAGCTCCGTATTTCGATCTGAACTTGATTTGTCAGAGGACGATATTTTGTATGATGCTCCTGCAATAAAAGTAATAAAAAATTTGCATATAAATTTAATATTTGAAATCTATGCGCATACTTTTAATATTTTGGCTTTATTTTAATGGCTGCTTACCTAGATAAGAAATGAGATCAATTTGGAGTCATCAATGCATCTTTGAGTCAGAGTACGGAAAAAACTTTCAGAGAAAATAAGTTTTTTCCAGAGATAACCGAGATTTCAGAAATTTTTACTATCACAAAAACTTCAAAGTCAAACAAAAAATTAAATATATAACGGTTGGAATTACTTTCTTGTTTAAATTGTACTTTTGGAATTAGTAAAAAAGCTGATTAAAAAATCTGCTGGTTTAAAACTCTGTGCGCACCAGAATGGTGCTACCAGCATTATGAACAAGGTAGAGGCGATTCATAGTATCAACATGTACCTGCAAGAAAGAGATATATAGAATATAATTTTGATAAGTATGAGTGATGAATCTCAAATGATATTTATGCAAACCCAAGCAAAAGAACAGCAGATTGATGTCGCAAAGGCACGCCTGTATGGCGTGTTCAGTTCAATTTATGAATTTGTGTCATCTTATGCTTCATATTCAGCCCAAATTGTAACCGAGATAAAAAAAATTTCTAGTGCTACATTGAAAACAAGTATCACTGCATTTTTATGGTAATAAATTTATTATGTGAATTGTAATGAGTCACATAATATTTGACTGATGAAAGATTTATTTATAAGAATTTATTCAACATAGAGGCCATTTTAGATAACTTCTGCTAAACATTCATTATATCTATACTGTTTTATAAACCTTTTGCTAAAAAAATATACATACTCAAAAACATGCGCGGTGCAAATGTTTTTGAAATGCAAATCATGATGTAACAATTATGTATCTCATACCCGACCAAACATGCATTCCACAGAAACTAACTTAAATGATGCTGAGCTGTACAAAGTTCAAAATGATTCTTTGATTAAGCTGCTTAGCGTTAAGATAAGAATAACTTTTGCTCACCTATTTGCATCATGTGGACTGGCAATGATACAGGTGTTTTCAAAGGTCAAAACATTCTGTCATTAAGCTGCATATTAACGATAAGAGTGGACCCAGTGCTTCATACAAATTACGGGCTGTGTATATACATTAGAAATTATAAAAATTAAAGCATTTACTATTTCCTATAAGTACAAAAAGCGTTTAAAATAGTAATGTAGAATGTATTAAAAGCTGTATTCAATAATCTGTAAAAGCAAGCAAAAACATGGAATGAAATTGACCTTTATTTTTATATATTCTCATTGACAACTCGCATAGAGTCAAAAATAATATAAAAGTGCATCAAGCATCATCATACGTCTTATAATCTTACAATAATAACTCTATTTTTAATTAAAACGGGTTTGCTAGCTTGTTTAATCAAAGTATATACTATGCAAAAAGATAAATGCTTCATGCAAAATACTTTCGCGTGATCCTAGGTCAATTATATTTATTGATCTTTTGGGTGAACCACATTGAGAAGGATTTCTGATTTTTCTTGACCTTATCCTGAAAGCACGAAAAACATTATTACATTTGCATGCATGTACTTGTATGTTAAAACTTCTTTCTATGGAGAAGGCACATAAAATTAAAAGTTAATCGCGATATGCATCGAGCATACTCATTTTTTTCAATTTATTTCCTATGATGCAAAAAGGCATAATTTTTAGCAATTTTACCCAATTATTCCTAATACGCATTTGAAAGTTTTTTGTCCTTTATTATATGTCAAGAGCACAAAGATAAGATAAGATCGTTTGCAGTATTTCAGGAACCAACTTTCAACGAAAGCATTACATAATAATTTCACATTGTAAAGCAGAAAACTCAATTCCATCGATAAATTTGAATTTGAATCCCTTGTCACTAGCAAGCTATTCAATAATTTCCATCGCAGCTATATTCTAGCCAGAAAAAAATTGACTTATAATTGTAATTATTTTGCATTCCCATTTAAATAAAACATATACAATATTATCATATTTTGCTCTGCTGCACCCATCCACTTCTCAAGAATCCATGAATGCTTTTTTCACTGCGTTGCTAGAATATAGGGCACCAGAAAGATTAGTAGAATGTTGACTGTCAACGTATTTCTGGTGTTATGTTCGTGTTCAAAAATTGATTACTGATTTTAACAATAGTGACAAGAAGCCGAATTAAATATATTTTTACGCAAATATGCTCTGATATTTATTAAATGGTTTATTTTTTTCAATAATTTTTAGGATAATATTTACATTTGCAGAATAAAAGACCAATATATTTTTACAAGTTAAGTAACGCTTTACTAATTTAAGCTTATTCAGCGGACGTTTCATTTATTATCGAATATCAACACAGCGTCAAACGACCTTTCACAAATGCACCAGCAAAACCACTTAAAGAACTCTGTATCAATTTTCATAAACAATCCATATTTAATGCGAATGGGCAAAACTGAAATGGCAAATCTGTGTTTTACTTTGTAGCCAAAATTTTTATATCTCACTAGTAGCATATACTGCCGGAGTTGATGAATTCGAACAACATCCGCAGTTAAATCTAGGTTTCGACAGACCAATGTAACAGCAAGAACAAGGAAGCTAAAACATATAAATAATAGGATGGCAGAGACTAAATACATCGTATGTCCCATAGCTTCAGGTGTGGTCTTTACAAGTATCCAAAATTATCCAACGCATCCCCAAAAGAATCCAGTTATCCCAATATACAAAATTGCATTAAGATATAACTCAACAGAAGAGATATAAATTTTGACTTGGGAATAGTACTTATAAAAGAAATAAAAGTTTTTAACATTTGTAATTAAAAAGATATTAAAATATTCAAAACGTACAATCAAAATGCAACAACAATTAAACATGAACGCCACAATATAAACGGCTTGTGCGTTTATTAAAGCGTTACTTAGAAACCGAAAAGAAAATATGGCAACTATTGTCAGTAAGTCTCGGTCTTTTGGAGTTGGTAAAAGTTTCTCTGTTAAAAAGTATATTCCTTCAATATTTGACGCGGCACAGGCAAATCCTACTAACGCCGGTGAAACGAGACAAAATAAATTCACAATTACACATAAGACATGAAGTTTGTGTGGCTTTGTGTGGAATTTATACTTGTTTGAGGCGTTCTGTTGGAATAAGTGATATGTATGGAAAAATTTATTTAGTAAGCTAACAATTGATACTTTATATGACAAATATAAAAATATCCAAATCGTTGTTATGGCATATATAGTTCCGACTTGAATTAGGAGCTGGAATTTGGTGTAAAACTTATTTGGATTTAAGACTCCGTTATCAAGGACTACTAGAAGATTTAGCACTAGATAAAAAAATAGCATGAATAGTGACAAAAACGATGAGAAAGAAGTATTTGTTTGAAGATGGGATCCATCTTTGTTCCACTGCACCACAGACTTAAAGAAGATATCTTTAACGAGGAGTTTGAACATTAGATTTTCTACATTATTTAGAATTTTGATATTTTTATTGGGAGAGTTTTCTGATATCGGTGGGACCTCTTCTCAATCGATTTTAAAATAAAACGCTTTGAAAATTTCAATTGAAAATTGTTTGATAGTGTGTGAATGTACTGTACGCCCTTCATGATATTTTACAAGTATTTTGAATCCAAAAAAGTGAAATATAAGATATGAATGTATTTATAGAAGGCACGTTTTATATTTCACGATTTTTATAGTGCAAATAATTGCTGGATGTGAAAAAAAAGTGTTTCTAAAATCGCAAATTTGAGATTTCTATTCAAATGATTAGGGATATGTGTGCATGAAAGTAGCTTCTTTACTCCTGCAAGACGCAAAAACAGTAATTTTGCAAGCAATAAAAATTACTATTATCGTTTATTAAAGATTCACCCAAGTAGAAATTTGTCTCTTACGCAGCGAGTCTTTGAATATTTTATCCAATCGTAGGGATTGTTGAAACAAATATGAGGAAAATCAAAAAATATTTGGTTGACATGACTGCTCCTACTTAAAATTTTTAGATATTATTTTTCTGTAGATACGACAATTATTTTGTTTTTCATTTGGCTCAAATTATTTTGTTATTCCAAACTTGGTATATTTTTCAACCTAATAACAAGCATTGAGGTAGTTATCAAATTGCTTTTAAAGTATAAAACAAGTATTATATATTTTATTCACGGAAAAGCTAGTAAACTCTTTAAATTGATTTGTTTACTGATAACGTAAGCTAATTGGAGGCGGAAATGTTTTCGTGTTGTCTGAAACATTAATTTTTATATTTGTTTTCAGTGTATCTACACATATACTTCAACATATTGGAACTTGCAGCAAATGAACTAAACCTGACACAAATGTGTTTACAGAATAATTCTAATTTTCGTTTGATGAGATTTTTGTAAAAATATTGAAAGACTGAAAGGAAAATTTTTTTCTCCCACAGAAAACCTATCAGACCAGCAAATTTGTGTATGCTTCACTTATATATACTAAGGTGAATATTTATGCATTACCCAGTAAGGCATGCAGACTGCAATATTTATGCTTTAACGCAAAGTTCAAACTCGCCTGACCATCCCCATAAAAATTATGTGCTTAATTGACTTCTGACATGTTTCAATAAATTATTTTGTTTGGTGAGGGCGTAGTAGGGAAAATTTCTTTCCAATAATATTTTGAATGTCAGTACTATTTACTTCGCGAAAGTAAGACTACTAATAAGCTTCAAGATTTTATAATCTCCTGCAAATCAAATTGCATATAAAAGATATAAAACTTTAGAAAACCATTGATTCCTTTTTTTGAAAACAAATTTTTAAAATTCCCTAGAAAGTCCAATCGTCATGAAATTTTTTGTCCTGTTGCTTGTTTTTGTGTCCAGCGGGAACTTTTTGGGATGTGTTTCTGCAAGTTTTTTTGACGCCCTGTCCTATTTCTTGGGGTATGTATTTATACAAGCATTATATGATTCCTAAAATAATTGATACACAGCTGTTTTTAAGCATTGTGGAATCGTAAACTTAAACATATATTTTTAAACAGGATTAAGTCACCGAAGAGAGTGACATTTTTCGCTGGAGATGTTATACTCTGTGATGTTTCACCTGTCGCTTTTGGCTTAGCATATCACGCCATGCTGGCAACAAGCAATTCCACAGTGGGACATTTGCAAGGGGAAAAACTAATTAATAAATATGTTCTCGCTTACCTTCTTGAAGAAGATTTCTCGTCATATGAAAGCCGTGTGAACAACAAAAGAATGGACTGTTGGGTCGAACACAAAGCGAAGCTAAGCAACGCCGTAGAGCGAGCCCGGAAGGACATTCGCTACTGGAATGACAATAGCCTTAACTATAATCCGCTTCACTGCAACTGCGATCACTGGGTCATGTATTGGGCAAATGGAGATGCATATTCCCACCAAGTACATTTGCTTACGGGTGGATATCCATGGTATGGAGTATGTCAAATAGGAATTTACAATCGATATATGAACTATTAAGTTTTCCGACGGCAGCAGCAACGAAACACTTTATGTAATATTTTACTAGTATATCAATACACGATATGCTGTATGCTATTTACAAACTATCAAAATTATTAGTGGATTTAGGTTAATATTATGTAGAGACACGAAACAGCATAATAAACTATATTTGCAATTTATCAGACAAAATTGTAATGGATATTTGATGAAAGTAAAGAAAACAAGGACAACTCAAATAAAATATCTAACCATGAAGCGATTTGAAATAAGTTAACACAGTATTTTTACATGGAACAACATTTCTTGCATATTTGCTTGTTGGCGCATTTTTAAGGCCTATTTTAGAGGAAACTATTGTTCCTAGAGTGGAATTCATACTATTACATTGTAAAATACTTATATTTCGACGTAAGAGCCATTTTTAAAAATCCCTGGAGTCAAAATGACGAAAATCTCACCACCACAGATCGTTTCAATCAATATCTTTTCCAACTTTAATTCTGAGTCATCTCTGAGTCAGATGTGATATAATCTGGGTTGAAATGGGTTTTGTTGAGATAATCAATTATAAATAAGCAGCAATCGTTCGCTTTTAAAACCTACACAAGTAATAAATGCAATAATTTGGTAGCATTAAAGGTCAAAAGCTAAACACCCATGCAGCGCATATTAAGAAACCGATGGCGGAATATATGATAGCATTTTTTAAACAAAACATTTTTGATTAAGATAAAGAAATTGTTTGTTTGTGTAAAAAGGAAAGATTTTACATGCCTTTTAGCAGGTCGAAGAATTGAGTAAAAGAAGTTGCGTGTATAATTATATAGAAAGAAAAAAATATGAAGAAAAATGTGGAATTACTTTTGCTCTAACAAGGTAAGCTATTTGGTTGACACGCAAATCATTACAAATGACTACTCAAGATATGATCATTGGTCAATCCTGATTACGAATCAAAAAAAATTTTGCTGGGAAAATTAAGTTTACTATTTTAAATGT
>JAQIXW010000763.1:0-24916 GCA_034700685.1 Willowsia buskii
CTTTTATCAGTGTTGAAAACAATAAGGTGGATTATCCGCTGTCGGCGAGCGAGCACGTCTCTCGCGATGGCACTACGACAAATACAACACTGTTCCCGGTTATATACCTTTTCGAGCACATCTCACCATAATCGCGTTGTCCTTATTTTACATACTATGCTTAGGTTTGAATTCGGTTTACATTGCATTTACAGATGATATACATACTCTTATGAACCACTTGCTTGAAATTGATCGTGAACTTTTGTCCCGTGCCGAGCTCTCTGATAGACTGGCTAATAAACACCGTAAACATGTGTACTTGCTAAAAAGAGGTAAGTTCTTGCTAAGCATGAGAGGAAAAATTTTTTTATTTTATTAATAAATTGTATTTTAACATCACTCAGAAACTTATTAACAAAGACATCTCAGCAGACAAAATAGGACTCGTGGCTTACGGAATGGTAATATTTTACATCGTCGCAGGAATATTTGCACCCCCTGGTCGCATCGTAAGAAAAGTGGATCCCATGTACTACATATTACAAAACTTTGAAGTTCTAAAAACGAGTCCATGGAAAGAAATGTCACTTGTATTGAGATGTTTGTTGTATCAATGGTGCTCACTTGAATCATGTCGCAGCTTTTCTGTTCTTCTTGTAGAACAAATGATAATCTCGAACACTTACATGAAATGTCTTGATCGAATCAGCAAACTACGCGCTGGACCTGCATCACTCTTTAAGTATATGCAACTCCGATATATCATACAGGTTGGGGCAAGAGTTCAGCGTTATCGCGCTGGAATACTAATGACAATGGGGTATATAATTTGTGTAGCTTGCAACGTTGTCTTAATTTTAGGTGTTCGTATACTTCCACGTTCATTATATGTAATGTTTGTTGTCATGTCGTGTGTACCGTATTTGGTAATATCTGAAACTATACCTAGAGCAACAAGATGTCATGAATTTAGCACACACCTTATTGGAAACCTTTGGGCTGGGAAAAGTAATCAGGAATTATGCTTAAGGAATAGATGGGAAATTGTTGCTGTTAGGAAAAATGCGAATATTTGGCGAAAGTCATTGCGTGCACAAAGACCAATTGCATTTTCTTATGGAACAGCAACTTTAGACAGAAGCACAAAGACCAAATCTTATACAAATATAGTGTCGAATACAATTGATGTTTTGTTGCTTCTTAAATAAATTTTCTCCTCACCCTCCGAAATCAGAATTTATAGTTTGACGATAATATGAAATATAAATATGTAATATATGATGAGTAGGAAGCAAATCCTTGAGTACTAATTTAACTAAAAAAATATCCTGATCGTATAAATACTAAATTGAAGTAAGTTTACAATAAAGTTTACAATTTTGAAGTTAATGTATTCATTATTCATAGCGGACAAAATGTTTTAATTATTTTTGGCATTTATTAATATTTAAGCGTTGTCACACTCCGATAGATATAATTGATAATCCACCGCATCCATAATAGCTTGTCATTTTCGGGGGACATTTTTTGTTGTTTTTTCATATTTTTTTATTGTTCATATTTGGATAAGCAAAGCTGAGTTAAACGAATGCATAGCTTTTGAACCCTTAAGTATTTCGCTTTCTCTTTCTAATGCACTATTGCTGATTGCAAATAGTTGCTACGGCTGCATACTTCACTGATTCGAATGAGTATTTTTGTAAAATTTAGGAAACCTGAGTTTCAGAAAACTTCAAAGCAACTACAGGAAATGGCAAAGACTCAAACACAGATTTTGTAATTTGTAAAATTTTGCAAAAATACTATTTTCGCCAAAAAAATTGTCACAAAGCAAAATTTGCAAATATGAGAAAAAACATTGCCAAAAAATGTCGTAGCTATCTATTGATATCAAATTTACTTCATTTGGCTGAAGCTGGTAGAAGCTACAGCTAGGGATATGCAGACCAAACCAATACCAAAAATGTCATTTTGATAGGGATGAAATACACACACACACATAGGTACATGCTAGGCCATCGTGTTTCGTTCAAGTGAGATTACTATTATGTACCAACTATTATGTTACACCATAGTTTTTGAATGTTGAATGTATGACACACAGGTCAATCTGGGAACATGTCAACCTAAGGAAAAGGCCGGAAAGGATTTAAAGGCTATCGTTACTGCTGCATCAACATTGCCAGCCAGAAACATATTTCCGTGTTTCATGTTTGAGTTTCAGTACTCATTTCTGACGTCCTACTGTTTCAAAGACTATCTGACATATTATAATAGGTAATGAGTAATTACGATAATTTTACATGCCAACATCAATTATAATTATTACGGTTTTTCTGCCAATTTTAGATCACTGATTGACCTAGACAAGCGGAAAGCCACAGCTCATTCTGATCTCAAGTACCAAACTGACCAGTGGAAAAGGAGTCAGTTCCAAGTTTTTTACTATTATGAGCGGATTTCTCAACCATAACCGCTCTTGCCAAAAAATGGCCAAAGTATCACATTGAGTTTTGAATTTCGCAAGAAGTTGAGTCTACTGTTTCCAACTTTGCTCTTTCTCTTGAGCAAGTAAAAAATTACATTTTTGATTTCAACTTTCTCTAGTTTACAGGTTACTGCTGGGATAGCCCTAAATATATGCAACAATATCCACTATACTGGTAGAGTGCAGAAATTACAATATATAGTTGGTCGGTAGTCGCAGATAATGGCAGAAAATTTTCATGACGACAATCTTATGGTCAGTGTATTTCTTTTTTTCGGTTTATTTCCGAAGAATAAAATCATGTCATATTTCGAAGAAAACAGCGATTTTTCCAGTAACAAAAACTTGAGCATTTGAACATCTAGCAAAAAATAGTGAGTATCATTGTTGTGACCTTGAGAGCTGAAATTGGGCTGAGCAAGGTTAACAGACTGATGCCGGCAAGAATTTGTTTTCTATGGATGACATACGATATACTGCTTAACAGAATTAAAGTTGTTATATGTACTGTTGTATAAGTTTATTTGTTTGTATAAAGCATATTATGTCATGAATGCATGCCTCCACGAAAACATCTTAGATGCAGTATATCCTCTCAAAAGAATGAATGAGCGGAGAACTAACCCATCAAGAAACTGCAGACTGCAATTTTTTCCTAAAAGATTAGAGTAGCATTATGTATACCGAGCCATACAAAAAAAACTTGTCTAGTAACTAATTTGTGCTATTTGAGTATTAAAAATTACTAGAATGTCATCTCGCAATGGCAAATATTACGCTTCTCTTATCCTGCACCATTTTGCAATCTTAGTTCTCAATAACAACAACGTAATCATGCTACCATATAATGACAGCTTAAGCAGTTACAGGTGTGCATATATAAGCAGCACTAAAAGCGCGCCGGTCCATTTTTCAATTAATACACTGAAATTTTAATTGATCGCACATAATTAAATAAACTTATGTCATGTTCGTACGTAGTTAACCTTTAATTTTAATACTATTTTCTGTGAAATGGTATAATACCATTCAAGACCTTTCCTGCAAAAACGAATTTCATTATCATTGTCAATATCAATATAAATTAAATAAAACCATTTAGTTAGTGATGGTCATGGATAAGCAATATTGCCTTAGGAAATACAGCATTAGAATAGTCTTGCTGATCTAAAAAAAATGTGATGGTTCACAGACATGCATGGAAAGTTTCTACAGATAACGGGATCCGCGTGATCCCCCAGAAACATAGCCATATGATGAGTCCCGTCATATTTTTGGGGAACTCAGTTTTTTCTCACCAATTTTATTTATATTTGGGGGAATCAGATAAAAATTCTTTTTTTACCATGGAAACTAATAGTAAGATTCCTGATCTGGATGCATTTGTTAGAATTTCCATGCCCGGAATTAACACTACATCAATGTATCCTGCTACAAATGAAGACACAGGCAATTATACTTGATTAAATTGCAGTGAAATATTGCATTCATTCAGTCCCAAAGTTATGAACGCTTCAAATCAAATCTTCATAAAGGCAAAAAATCAAGGTCAACAGGATAACGATGTAACAGCTTTTCCTACCTTGGCAACCACAGTTTGCAAGTCCAAACGTGTGACATTTTAAGGCCAAAATACATTAAGAAACTTGTTTTTGACTGAGCAAAGCATACGTAGCCGCACTCACATAAAAGCGCGTGCCTTCACTAGCCAGAAATAACACGAAGCAATTAAAATGGTAATAGTCGCAATTGCCAGGTATTTTTTATAGTTTACATTTCTCATCTGCAAGACACTCTTTACTACTGTTTCTATGCAGTTGGTTTATTCGGCATGAATTTGATGGCTTGCAAATCTGCACGCAATGTTACATTGATGATAATAAAAAAAGTCGTAAATTTCCATATAAAAATCGATATGCGTATAAACGCTTCATTTACTGTTTAGCACCCACTGGTATATCGATTTGATAGAAGCTGTCATAAATGCGAGGCGTTTTTATTTGGGATGTCTATTTTTGGGGAAATGTTCCTATTAAGAAGTTTACGGTATACGTGATATTTACACAGGTAACCACTCGCCCTTACATAATTGTGTAAAATCTTGGCCTAGAAGAAGGATTCTTTTAACTGCTGCACTGACCTAGGCATTCTTTAAGGTCAGCAAAATGCATATGACTAGACCACTTTGTCCAAATATGAGAAACGAAATTATTTCTGCTTTTTATTTTTTTCCGCTCATATTTTCCGCTCAGTAGTTTGTCGACTTTGGTCAGAGTCACTTTAATTTTAAGCTCTATTTATTTCATTATTTTTTTAAGTCCGTCAAGGAAAATGGATTGGTTAACTAATATAATTTATATGGCAGTAATTTGCCTTGTTCGATCATATAAATGGGTAGAATTACAAATCCTCCGGTTGTTTACCCCCCTGATAAAAAGAATCACAAAAAAATTAACAGAGTCCATTGGAATTGAGCTTCATGAAGACGACAATTATGTATTCAGTGAAAATTCGAATCGAGACAAGGAACATTGCTCAATCGAAAAGTATGAGAGAATCGTGCATTTTAGAACGACGTCGGACAAAGGCTATGCAAACATTGCAAATTCTGGAACTGTGGGCCTCGGCGAGACATTCATGGATGGACTGTGGGATGTCTACGAGAACCGATTTGAAGATCTTACAGAGGCTGCTACTAGAGCACTGGAGAAAAATCTGTTGAGTATGTACTATCATCCGTGGAACCGGTTTCTGGAATGGTTGGAGCTTTATGCATTTAATCTTCATTTCTATAATTTATGCATAATATTCTGTTATTCTCTAGGTACTGGATATTGGATGTGGGTGGGGTACTTTGTGCAAATATCTCGCGGAAAACTATCAAGTTGAATGTGTCGGCATTACAGTTTCAGTGGAAGGGGTAGCATATGGTAAGGAGTTGTGTAAAGGTCTCCCAGTCGAGCTTAGACTGCAGGACTATAGAGATGTAAATGAAAAGTTTGACAGAATTGTGAGCGTCGGAATGTTTGAGCATGTGGGAAGTAAAAACTTTAAAGAGTATTTTAAAATTGCTAAAAAGAATTTGGTAGACGATGGGATATTTTTACTGCAAACAATTGGTAGAAACCATTACGATTATCCTCAGAGATCTGATCCGTGGAGCTCAAAATTCATATTTCCTAACGGACAAGTGCCGTCTCCTATTGACATAGCGGAGACGACTAAAGGCTTGTTTGTTATAGAAGACTGGCATAATTTTGGGCAGGACTATGCAAAAACGCTTTACTGCTGGAGAGAAAATTTTGTAAAGGGGTGGCCCAAAATTGAGAAAATGTATGGGGATAGGTTTTTCAGGATGTGGATTCTCTATCTTTCTTTAGCACGGGCCATGTTTTTGTCCAGGAGATTGCAATTATGGCAAATAATTTTTAGTAAAGATGGCTTTAAGAGGAAGTATAGATCTATACGCTAGGGTTTTAATATTGATGCGTGTAAGATATCATCAAATTGGTTCATTCATTTATCTCAAGTTGACTTTAATTAATTTGCTTATTATATATTAAGGTGAATAATTTTTAAGCATAAATGTCATTTAAAATATTGTTTGACTTTCTATGTATATAAACTGTGAATGATTAAAATAATAGCATGCCGAATATTCTATAGCAGCACTGCCGATTTATTTATATGGTAATGAGAATTTTCTTGTAGGAAATGGATACGTAGATATTAGGATAATCACACTTTTGGATCATTCTCCTAAATTACGCACCTGCTACTACGGTATTTGCTATTCATAAAGATTTATGAATTGCAATCTGCATGATAATTATAACATGCGAAAATTCTATTTTCTTCCTGTATTCCAGTATTTTGTGTAGCACAAGTCTACAGCAAGGTCGTGTGCGTTTTTATCAATACAGACACAAAACTCAATGAACTCAATGTGTCAAAAAAGTTGCAATTATAAATTTGCGATTTTTGTTTCAAAGAAAATGTCAAAATTGAGAAAAAATATTATGTCATGATATGCAAATATATTGGGTAAATACAACTGTTTAAACTGTGGGCATAAAATTTTAAAGAATTGAATATTACTGGAAATTCTGAAACAATAACTAATCGGGTATAAAACCAGTTTTATCTTTTGATTAAACTGCTTCCCAAAAGTAAAGCCATAAATTTCAAACTTGAGTATTTTTTGACAAATTACCCAAGATTAATTTACTCAACCAGCACATCATTAAAAAGAGGAAACATTACTCTACAAAACTATGTATAAAAACATCCACTGACACGTTTCCTGCCGATGCTGCAAAGGTTTTTTGAAACATGTCATTTTGCGTTTGCCTTTAAAACAAATATAGTATAGGAGTGAATTTCATGCAAGGCCGTATTGTACTTTTTCTAAATTTTGCTGCATCCCATTCGTCACACATGCTAAATATCCTATAATAAGTTTCCCGGGGTCTTCCTGCGTTTCTGAAGTGGTCAGAGGTCTTCAATTTATAATTAGTCATTAGGTTGGGCAGCGATTTGGGCAGAAAAATAATAACATGGATTCGTAAAAACTTTCGTAGCATCGGCAGGAAAGGTGTCAGTGGAGGTTCCTATATATAGTTTTGTAGAGTAATGCTTCCTCTTTCTTATGATATGCTGGTCAAGTAAATTTATCTTAATCTGTTGAAATTAGTGATGTTTTAAAATGTATGGCTTTACTTTTGGGAAGCAGTTTATACAAATTACGACTTCCAAATAACTAATAACTTGCGATCCATTTATTTGCAAATGACTCCATGTAAACAAATGATTGCTAAATGCATTATAGGGAAATATAAATATGACAGTCGGCATACAGACTTTGTTGCATTTCAATTGCAATTTTTTTTCTTTGTTTTTGAGACTCCCAATAAACAAACATAAATTTAAATACCCAGTACCAAATTAAAAGCAAGAAATTACATAACTTATGGAATAAAAATGTAATTTAATGAATCACATTATGGAAGACACAAACACAAAATCAATAAATTATCATTAGGTACGTTGTTTTGTGTTTCTTATTATTGGGAATATAATTAAATTTTGAGAGAAGAAAATTTAAAACAAAGAAATTATGCACACATGTATTGAAAAGACTTTTAATAGTACCTATGCATTTTGATCCAAGTTTTGTGCAAATTGTTTGTGCGAATATTTAACTATCATGTCTATGCTACAAATAAATTTTAAATATATAGCTTAAAACATACAATACTGTAGAATTTCTATGCAAAAAAATATTGTACTTTAATTACTAAGATCTGATGCCTTAATTCTATTTGTCATCATTTTTGCTAGTGACATCAAAGTGGTATATAGATATATTTAAAGAGGAAAAGTTTTTATGATATAAAATATTTACTTTACTATTCAGAACCCTGTTAACTATACATGAGCAATTCAAACTACCATAGATTACAATATTTTTTCATCTTCTTATTCATGAATTTCATCGCAGTAGTTCTGCGAGCAAATATAAACTTCATGTGTTGCTCTCTCCATTTCTTTAGTCGTTTCCAGAAAGACGCCCTCGCACAGAATTTTAATTTACTACAGAATAAATGTACATCAAACCTTTTCTCTTTCAAAATATCAGAAATAGCCTCGACTATAAACAATACTAATGAAATTACTATGGCGCCCAAATAAACATAAAAGAATGCTCTAATATTCGAAGAGAGTGACAACGGTTTTACAAATTCTTCATTAAGACTATTCCACTTGGTAAAATTGACTCTCTCACCTGACCATAATTTTCCATCGAACATTTTCTCAATCTGTCTAAATATCCCGTTTTCCATCAATCCTACAAATTTTTCTAATAAATTGGATCCCTTAGGATGATCAAACTGCCATGTGATATGTGTCTTCTCTATTGCTTTAGTCCCTTTGATAAACTGTCTAGTCGGATAATTCTTGGATAAATATTCTTCCTCCTTAGAAATGAATTTCGATTCTGATAACATGATACTTTTATTCACGCAATGAACAATTTCCGACTCAACTGCCGACCTAAAGTCAACATGTTCACTGTTCACAATTTTAAGAGGCAGCCAATGATACTGATGACCTGCCAGTCTTAAATATTGCTGCTTCTCAGGCCAGGTGTGGTCCACTTCACCTCTAAATATTTGAATGTAATGACCAAAACTTATAGAATGCACAAAAGCAGCGGTAGATAGAGGATAAAGAATTTTTAACTTGCAAAAAACTCCATCATTCTCTTCATCTCCAAGTTCTAAATCCAAGATGTTAAGAGCTCTTGTGGTGTTCCCACCAGACTGTTCCCACCAATTTAGACATTTGGTGTCCGGATCTGAGAAAACTTGAGCACAATCTCTGTCCTTAATCTCGCCGTTACACTTAATGTCATCGAATGACCTAAACATTGTCGTTTTTGGGGGTGGCGCTACCGAGCCAACTGTAACAATCCCTTTATAACCGTTTGTCACAATTGACGCTAATAACAGCCATATCGACGCAACAATTTTGACGGTGTTTTGTCCCTCCAAAACTTTTGGTAAGGATGGGCAATTTTCCAAGAGAACTCGATAGAAATATAGGAAAACAGTAATTTCCAGTATTAAAATAACTATTTCCAAAATTTTGAAAATTCACAAGACAATAATAATTACAATAATTAAAGCAAGAAGGGATATCCAGAGATCCCAATGAAGTGGATTGAGAAGGTAGAAAAATGTTAAGTGTTCTTCAGAATAGCAGGTGAGAAAGTTGTAGCCTTCGCTTGAAACAAAAACGATGAATGCTGCCATCGGAGTACTATGAGGTTTATGTTGTGGTTCTAACCGCATTTGTTTTTTGAGAACAGGACGAGGATTTCCACTTCCTTTGTCTAATAATTCATCTCGTTGTGAGACTAAAACGGTTAAATTCTTTCCAGCAGTTTGCACTAATATACTTGGATGACAAACGGAAATTTTAAGTACAAGTTTTTTCCTTCAGAGATAAATACATTCTTTTGGGACTGGTACAGAGAGAGATTCACCTCAGAATTCAAACCAGGTTCGAAACCGTTAAGCCACTCTCTCGGATATCCAATCTCTCTTGATAAGGCAGGTAATGTTCCAACGGATAATATGTCGAATGTTGATTTGTCTGAAAGCTTGTCAATTATTTTTCTGTTTGGGAGACAGTGAATGCACACATATTTATGAATACATGTCTCCAAAGTTATTTGATGGGTGATACCATATTCAAGTTTTGCTTTACATTGAAGTAAGCCAAGATTATTGTTGTAAAAAGTGGTTGCATTAGCGTATCTGTAAAATTCGTCAGGTTGAATTTCTGCGCTATGATCGAAATTACTTGTCGAATTAGTTTTTTGTGGAATCAGTTCTACACAAATAATTTGTATGGAATCTGCGATTTGATAGATAAGAGAATATGTGCTGCTGAGGAATGAAAAGAGAGGGAAATACCAGTACCGGGTTTCTTCCGGTTTAAACGTCCAAACTCGTTTTGGAAATAGGGCGATACTGAAGATGCATGTGAGTCGGGAGAGTTCTGGTAGTTTAAGATAATCATCATATTTTTGGGTTATTAGATATTCCTGATTTAAGACCTGCCATGGTGTTAATAGGATTTCCCCATTAGTATACAATCGGAAATTGTCAACCTCAAAATGGTTAGTAACAGTAGAGTCGTTGATGCTTGGAAAAAACAGACGCCATACGGTAAACGTTTTGTAGGAATCCAAGGCTGGCGAATGAAGCTCGTGAGAATAATGAATGTTTTGTGAAGCAATGTGGACATGACAGCGTTCAATCTTTTGAAGGATTTCTCCAAATCCATCGACGTATGCAAAGGGTAACATGACGTTGTCTGAAGAGTTTTGAACGCATACAAATAAGTTTGTTAAGAATGCTAAACGCAGTATGATCTGTGAGAATTTACCCATGATTAGTTTAGTTAGCAAGTAATTTTTCTATATGAGACAAATTTTGCTCGCTAACTCAAAAATAAATACGTGGCCAGAGAGGAGAAACCTGAGATCGTGTTTTTATGAAGCTCAGAAAATTTTATAGAAGTTTAGACTACTTTTAACTGAGGAACATATAATAATGTGATATTTTTTTCGATTTTATTAAATGCGAAAAAGCTTTCATGAGAAAATAAATTATTCAGAATGGGGTACCTTCTATTCCATTTCTTTGGCAATAGCAATGCTATAAGAACATGTCATATCACTTATATACTTCTTTGAGATTTCCTACAATATTTTATATCATAGCCTAAAACTTATTATCCTTATTTTAATTATTTTAACTGGCATTTACGTAAATTTGTTAATTCTTCAAATTAGTATGAAAAGCGGAATAATGTGCTTTATACATTAAGAAATAATGTATGACCAGTGAGAAAAACGTGATATCGTGTTCTGGTGATGCTCACAATAGATTATAAAGCTTTAGACTACCTTATACTGAGGAATATATAATAATGGGATGCTCCTTTAATTTTATTGAGTGAAAAAAATTTTATAAGTTATTCATAGTGGGACGTTTAAATACATTTCGTTTCTTGTGAAATAGAGAAGACATAATAACATGTAATATCAATTATTACATTACATGTTCACATTATTACATTTAGGTATTCAAAAGATGCAGTTCGTCTTAACCAAAAATTAGAAAATATTGGTTTGGTTTTTTAACAATTTCATTTCACCTCTTAGACAAAGGAGAGGGTATAAAGAGGACATTGGAATTTCATCCTAGAATGAAACTTACCATATCCTATTTTATGTCATAATTAAAAACGTTTAGGTGCATTTGTAAATTTTTAGATTCGCATGAAGACAGAAAATGATGAAATTAGGTTTCCTAAATTATGAAATTTAGAGCCATAATTTGCGCTATACTAATTTTATTCATTTGCCGTTGTATTAACATTTTTTTAGCTTTTGTGAAAGCAATTTTTTCTTAATTACAGATATAATTTCAAGAGTTTATGTAATGCGTAATTTGCCAGTATTATTTATTTCTATAAAACTTATTATGCAGCTGCTTTAAAACCTATAAAATAATTTACCTTGCAGCCATGAACCCATTCCTCAACCCTTATTTACTCATGACAATTTGTCATAGCGTCAGTTCCCTGCAAGAAACGCTGAACGAGGGATTACAAATAAAAATCCGCAATCGAAAGCACCTATTCCCCTCCATTATTTTTTGGGAACCTTTCACAGATTGTCACTCCACTACCCCAAAGTTTCTGCACAGTCTTTTTCAAAGCTATGCCAGTCTTTATTATGTGAATCACATTTGGACAAATGTTTTTATAAAGTTAAATAGAATTATAACTGTGTTTCAAAAACGCAGCTGGAAATTAGGTAGAATATGAAATCACGATGCAATGTTTTACGTTTTAATTTGAGCACATATAAATGCGTAAAACACTGTTTATAAAATGTATATTATTGTTGTAAATTCTATCAAGCTTACGAGCTATTTTGCCCATTATAATATGCTTTATTGCTTAAAATTATTTTTCGGACTCTATCTGGAAATACATTTGCTGAAGAGAAAAACCCTCACTATTGGGATCTCTTGTTTCATAAAGGATATCTGTGAAATCTCTTTTAATTGCGATTTCTCATATCTTAACTACATTCAATGTACGCAATGATTTGAAACATTATATACATGTGTACCATTATATTATGTGACCTAACATTTGTAAAAACATTATCAGTTTCCTATTATGAAACAGGTATTTAAAAATAAAAATATCCCTTTGAGGATTTGTTAACTGTACCCTATAATGTTACAATAAATAAGACCTGACACCTGACTCATAAAGAACCTGTCATTACAGATAATAAATGTAGAAGTTTCGGCAAAAATCTCTAATTTTATGAAAAGCGCATAATTTCAGACTTTATCTCAAAACATATTAATCCCCCTTGACTTCATTTTGTTTGAGAAAGTTTATCATCTTTGTGAAATTGCAAAGAAATATGTAGTGGCTACCTCCAATAATGAAATTTAATGAAAATACCGATAATAATATCTGTTTTATAAGTGGTATTATACGTACGCCCACGGAATATCAAATGCCAGATAAAAATGCACTACAACTAATGTATAACAAAATATAATGTAGCTCTAAACGTACCTGAAATAATTGTTTTACAATTCGTATTAAAAGTAAAATAATAGCAGTTTAATTTAGTCTAATGTGGCGCGTGTTTATCAATTTAAAAATTCCGTTGTTTTGTCTTAACAATTTTTTGGATGTTAGACAACCAAAGTACCCTAAACCCAGAGTTATAAAATCGTTCGAAGTTATTGTTTTCGACGCTTCCTGATATTTTTAATTTTTATAAAGTTGTAGTCCACTTGTTGTGCAAGTTCCTGACAGCAAATATTTGAAATAAATTACAACAGTTACGATCCTTTTTATATCCAACGTCCATAAGATTGGCACGTCTTTTCTGGAATACCCAAATAAAGTGTGACGAATACAAAATTCGAAGTTAACTTTTGAATTGCTTGCTCAATAATATAACTTCTGATTTCTTTCTGATTGACTTTTTAAATTTATAATAATTTAAGTTTTTTCTCATTTCAACATTGAAATTCTTTTCTGTTACTACAAAGCTGTAGAGTTTTTCAGTAAACATAATAATTTTCACTTAATTCTCAAGCACAACTTAATCAAGAACCATTTATTAGGGAAAAGAGCAAAGCCAGTAATACTACTTTCAATTATTACATATTCAAACTTTTCAAGTACATTTTGTTAATTTCTAACTAGGTATACTTTTTTCGTGTTAGTCGATTTGGAGGTTCTAATTTGTCAATTCCGCACATTTCGGATATGAGGAATCCGAATACGCATTTAGTTTGGTGTGAAAATGGGTTTAAATAATTTTAAACAGCGATTCAAAATGACCGCTCCGCACGCTCCAGCCGGGCAAACGCGCTCTCCCACGTACGTATGCTCCTATGCATCACTCACATATATAGAGCCGTATATGTGGTTGCGATTCCATTTCTAATAGTTAGCATTTCGTATTAAGCATACCTGTCATCAGATTCATTATAATTCGCAAGTTTTCCCATCGTCCAAGATTTACTGGATGACGGGTACAAATTCAGCTTGGAGAGATTTCATCTTTATGAACCGTTGCTTTGCTTTATTCCCGATTTTGTGCTTGATCCAATTCGGAAAAAAATGGGTGGCGGTAACTCACAAGATCTCATAGATGCTTCAGATATTAGTCAGTTCATTGACGTAAGTTATTTTGAAATTTTGAAGTCTTCACAGGAAAGAAACTAATCTATCCGGCGTTCTCTCACCTTGTGTTTGGAGAATCTCTTTATTATTAGAAAACAACGTCCACATGATAGAAAATCGATTTTACTGCATGGGTACCAACGCAAAAGAATCATTTCCAATAGACCTATCCGTTAGTATTCGATCTTATGGATACCTGACGAAGCAGATCGAGGAGCGTGTTAGGTCTGGATTCATAGAAAGTGGCATTGACGTAGAAATGCATCGTCTAAAGAAAGTTGCAATGCATGTAAACTTTGAGAAGGATATAGAAATCATGTCCGTAGATAACATCAAGCCACCAGTCCCACTTGACATTTGGTCACCTGTTGGTGTCAGTTGTTTGCTTATGTATGGCTTTGGTGTACTGCATTTACTGCTAGTGGCTGCACCCGAACTCGTTCGCATCCTCGTACGTTGGCCACCATTGTTGTATGAACGCTTAAAACGGTTTATTCGACCGAAAAATATGGTTGTTCCTTTTCAATAAAATTATAATGTACATACATTCTTTGTAAAACTACTAAATAACTTAATAAAATTACATAATAACATGTGCTATACTGCAAAGCACACTATAATTAAACGTGTATTTAGGTATTATAAATTATACTTCCATATTTTTGATCAATCAGCTAATCAGCAAATTGTTCCACTACCTGACACCACCACAATACTTATATGTTTTTTAACTTATGTGAGTTTTGTAGGTTTCGTCTGCATGAAACATTTTTTATTATTATTATTATTATTCGTTTATTTATTCAAGAGTGAGGTAAATTGCATCTTACATAGAAATGTTACAGTAATGTTGACATAACTAAAAATGATACATAAAAAAAATAATAATATAGAGGTTAAAACTACATAAAATCTAATCAGATACAAGAGGTTCACGCTGCTTTTTAAGGCGCTGTGATTATGAAAATTTACAAGTAGTAAAAGAGATAAAACATCACTACATAAAGAAGATAGAAGTGGAAATATAAAAAAATACACAGAGTATTGTTTAACATCTTTCTCTTAATAGTTTAATTAAAGATGGAATGGTAGATCTGCGATAACGTTCGTATTTGCTCGGTACAGCCCTAAAATTATATTTGTTATTGTTGTATCTGCTACTGTAATCTGGTTTTCTTGGGATTTGATATTTTGTAAGCCACTGCTTATATCTATAATTTTTGAAGGTTTTCAATCCAGACGAAATTGTCAATATTTTCCATCTTTCCTCCAAATTTGCTATCCCTAGTACCTCACATGTTTCAATATAATTTCTCTTACTAATATATTTACCAGTAATTATCGACAAAGCACGTTTTTCTATACTAAAGTCTTTTTCCTTGGTCGTCAGTTAAATAATTTGACCACAAAATACAGCAGTATTCTAACATGCTTCTAATATGACTAGTGTACATTCTTGAGAGCTGACTTTTGAGAAAACCATGTAATTTCTATTTGCGTAATATATATAGCTTTTTTCCAGCTTTCGTACACATCATGTCAACTTAGTCAGCCCAATCACATTTACTGTTAGTATGTACCCCTAATAGTTTACTCATTTCAACATTTGGAATTACCGTACCGTCAACAGTAACTTTAAGGTTACTGAAACGTTTACCTTTAGACTTATCAATTATTATGACATTACTTTTACCTGCGTTAAGGCACATTTTGTTATCTTTTATACACAGGTTAACGGTACTTATAAAATCGTTTATTTTCGGAGTTTCATTATATTTGACTGCTTCCGCAACCGTCATGTCGTCTACGAATGCATTCATTATGTTTTTGGGGCATTCATACTTTTCATTGAAGGCATTTAAAATTTCGTTAACAAGTATAATGAAAAGCAGAATTGCAATTTTTGTGCCCTGTGGCGTACCGTTGCTAAGTGGCAAAAAATTTGACATGCAACTTTTAAACCTAGTGCACTGTTTCCTGTTCATTAAAAAGTTTTCAATCCACATTACATCATTTGTGTCTACACCCAGACCAATCAGTGATTTGACTAGAACTGTTCTAGTGATTTTTGCGTTCAAATAAACGTTGTATACTTGTACATAAAGTATATGGTTTTGGTCCTTGAAATAATTTGCATGATAATATAATTCAATAAAATTAATAATATGATCAATAAAAACATTAGTCTTCTATGCTTGAATATGATTATTAATTATTACAAAAGAATTTGACTAGGCTTTCATTGTAATGTTACAATTAATAATACATTGCTACTTTCGTGAAACACTAAAATGGCGAAAACATTCAGCACAAAACAAGTAAATAAAATATTTATAAGCAATAATAACAAAAGAAGAAAGTTGGTTTTGTGAGAATATTAGGATAATTTAGGATCCCCTGTCAAATTTCGCCCTTGAAAATGATTACTGAAAAACTGCAAAAAATGAGTTGTGAAGAAAACTTACTTAATCTACATTCTTTTTCTGATATGTGGCCAATCTCACAAAAAAACGGACGACCTAAAGTAGCATTTTGCTTCGAAATAATTTTAAATCTGCAACCAACTAAACTAACTAACTATTAAAATAAAATACGCTAGGGAAAACTACCTTCTGTGAGAACAAAATTCATTGACAAAAAAAATATATGTTCGAAAAATTAAATGTGTCGTGCTTTCACAATGTATGAGGTTTTCGAAGAAATTGTTGAGGGCAAAACTTGTTCATAATAAAATTCTGAGTTGATTGGTGAAAGAAAAATTATTTCTTTTGAAAAAAAAGACTTCGAAAAATTTAGTGGGTCCCTTAGTGGCTAGCATTTTTTTGAACTCTTGTCTTCCAAAAGCTGTGGCGACGATGCTTTGGCGGTACCCTGCTCGAATGCATCATTCTTTTGGAGGGAACTGCTGGAACGGAAAAGATCTATGTACCTGTTCCCAAATGTTGGTTATTCAGATTAACTATCTAATTGCTACATAATACGAATATCTATCGTTTGCCATTGATGATCCATTAGTGCCAGTTAATTTATAATTATCATTTTGGTTGGGCCTGAAGATCCTCGCCGAGCAGAAGCACATCACTAGAGATCACTTTGCTGACCTCCTCCAATTCCGCCTCGTTTGCAAGAACGGAGACTCGGAGTAAATGCTCTGCTCGAAACGCCACCAACAAAGACGCCTCTTCATCTTGATAACTATTGTCATGATGGAACGCAGAATGTCGCATGTCGCCCATCCCACCTGTTGGAACTAGCATGAAAATAATCCCTATTATTTCATGAAGCTCGCTATCAAACTACAAAACTAACAGAAGACTATCGTTCGGACCACACTTCCAACGGCAGGTGAAAACTGTGATGTGATGCTGAATCGTAGAGGCATAAATAGCTCACTAAAAATATCCTAATTTTTAGAATAAATGCCAGCAACGATGATAAGCAGTTTTTTTTATAATTAACTCTCTTTAATTATCAAAAAAATACAATCAGCAATCACATATACAATCAAAATGCTAACTACTAGTGTACTAACTAATGCATAAAAAATACTTGCTCGCAATCTTTCTCGAGAGTTGGAGCCGACTAAAACTAAAAGACGAAAGCTGTTCTGATCACACAACAAGACAGGATCATACATGATCATCTACTTTACACGCGAGTATCCTCTCATCCTCAAACTCGTCGTACTCAAAAAAGTGCAGCCGGAAAGGTTTCATTGTTCGGCTGCATGCTACTACATAAATTTGACGGGGTATGACAATGCCCCAAAATTCTATGCTGACACAAACGCCAGTTTTTGACACCACCTATATTCGTTTGTACCTACCACACCCCGCCGTGACATGGGGCAAGCTGGAGGCAGAGCTCCTCCCACAACTTGACTCCCCATTTTAAGAGAAGGGACGCTCCTCCTTTCCCAGTCGAACCATTGAAATTTATGGCGGTCGCCATGACAATGAACCTCGTCGCTTACGCCATCAACCAGAGGTTCCAAATTACCGTCGCCAATGGGAAATGAATCTCTCCGTTTGAAAAACGCCTTTTGAAAAAGCACCACCATCTCATTCGGTGACAGTTACGGCATTACACTTCCGCGCTGGTACCAGTTTCTCTGCACGTTTGTACTCCTCATGCCAAATCTCAAGTCGCTCTACATTAACAACTGCTCTTTGGGAGGTATGGAGTCCTACTTTAAATGACGGGCAACCTTTTCACGAACTGAAGAACTTGGAATTCGTGAGCATGGAGAATGTTCCAAAATCTGCGATGAAGTCCATCATCTCCATCAACACTAAAATTAGAGTCTGTATCATTTCGACTTTTTTGGAACAACTGAGTGTCGAACAGTCACAATGCCACTTAATGTTCATCTACTGCTGGACGAACTACCACAACCTTCAGGTTGGTCTTCTCTTCAATCACTAGCTAGAATTCTTCCCGAACCATCAGCCAGAGTACGAGTCGAGCCAATGCCAATGGACTCTTTCGATTTCGGCTTCCTTCATAACCGCGAAATCCTCAGCTTCTCTCTTCGGGACCCGGACTACTTTCAAAAGTTTACCTGAGCACTGGAATTTGAAGGCGCTCCGCCTTAACCTAACTACGTTCTCCTAGCTCAAGTTGCCTCAAATATTTAGGAAGTTTATCCTTTTTGGGAAACTTCCAGGATTCCATTGCATCTGCCAATGTTGTCCAAACTGGAAATGGACTAATAAATGCCTCTGGAGTATCTAGTTTTCAAGGCCACCATCCATGGGGAAAAAATTAAAATATGTACTTATCTTTGTATTCGCTCTATTTCTACATTTCTCTATAGTTTTAGTTTTAACCAGTGTAGTTTTTGTCACCCTACATCTCCATTTTCATAATCATTTACAACAAAAAAGAAGTCTCATAGTAAATTTCTTCTTGATACAACGTCAAAGCCTACCTTGCTTTCCCGTCTTCCGTCCGTCCATCAGAAATCCACTCATCTAGTAAAAGATTGAATGTAATTACTGCAGCAACTAAAAACACGTTAAAGATTGCTTGAATGATTGAAGAGAATGACAAATGCTTTACGAGTTTCTTATCCAAACTGTTCCACCTTGTAAAATTTCTTCTCTCCCTTGACCATATTTGTCGATCAAACATTTTCTCAATCTGCCAATATATCCCATTTTCTATCAATCCTACAAATTTTGCAGGTAAATCTGATCCCTTTGGCATATAAAACGGCCAGGTTATATATGTCGTCTATATTGTCTCATTTCCACTAAAGAACTGCATTTGCAAAAGAAAACTAGTGTGTTGGTAAACGTAAGTTTGGCTGATGGAACGTATTAGACGCTATTAACTAAATTGTGTTTACTTCATCAAATCCATATTACAATATTGACCATTTCTATAGGAAAATGTTGAGCTTCTGTTTATGAGTATATGGGACATTTCAAAAAACTAAATTTATTGAATAACTTCTGTTGTGTTTAATTACGTTTATACTAATTTCATAATATTTACAACTTACAACAACAAAACGCACAAAATTGGAGATTTATCTAATGTTAAGTTCATACAAGAAATCAAGCATTGGAGTCACCTAGGCCAAAAATGCGTTTTATTGTGCAATTTTGGACGCATTGAGAACGAAATGGAATGCAGTTTTTGCAAAAATCTCAGAATTTGCGAAAACTGAATTACCCAATATAAAAGTGGAATTCCCACCATTTTACATTTTGAAAATTTTTCTGTTTTTTCTAAGTGTGCTGATTGTATTCTGCGTTTTTTGTAAGTAAACATGGATTTTTTAAAGTCAATAAAACCTTTTTGTGTAACCAAGTGAAACTTTTTTCCTTGAAAATGTAAACATTTGGCAAATGTTTGCTGGTACAATGCTAAAATCGATTGATGTTTTGAATGAATGGAATGAAACATCCAGTAGATTAATCCAAATCGATTGTCTCTCGATTTCCTGTCGTCAAGTTTCATTAGATAAAATCCAGATAATAATCCTGCTTTTTTTTAATGCATTTATGAGGTACCAAAATACAATAGCAAATTATGGAAATAGTAATATGGTCTGGGCACGCTCGTCTGACTGAAAGATTTTATCAAAAACAAAACAAATAAATTGCATACATGCTTAATGTAAATATCTAAGTTGAAAACAATGTAACTTCCATTGCGTACTTGCGATATATCCCTGTCTAAACCTTTTTCCTTTACCACACTGAAATTAGCAAATGAATACTTTAAAATTACAGGAACAAACAATGCAGTAGTCTAAAGTTATTTTGGTCACCGTCAGGATTGCCCTTCTACAAATTGTAAGTTAGAGCAATCCGTGCATGAATTCGAGATGATGAGATACTAAACATTCACAAATATGATAAGATAAGGCTCATCATATTTGTATTAAACGACTTCTGAAGTTGGGCTAATACAACTGTAGTTGCAATTTGCGATCATTGAACAAACATTATCTAGAATCTAAAACATGTAACGAGATAAAACTGCACCAACGTAGATTCTTTCCAGTATGTTTTTGGATTTCTCTTTATCTCTTTAATAGATTTTCTGAATCTTGCTTCCACGAGGAATTTTTGAACGTATAAAACCAACTCGTAGAAATTTGAAAATTTGAAAGAGTAACATTTTTTAATTTTTTCAGTGCTTCAAAAAATATTGAACAATATCTAATGTAATTACATTACGGAAGCTTTACCATTTTATTACGCTAATGGGTCTTCTTATGTAGTCACTTGGTTTTAAGTACTTTTAGCATTACTTATGTAGCTAAGTTTTATAACTACCCGTGTAATGTAATATTTTAAATACGTAATGAACCATTTGCAAGTGTTTGAGCAAGCAATAAATTAAAAGTTATAAAAGCCACCTTATATAGTCTCTTTAAAAATTGTTATGTGGTGTTCGTGGGTTTCAATTCTGGAAGCTTGTTTGGACAGTACTTTCAAAGCGCGTTTCAAACCAATATAAAATATCATAAAAAAAGATAAAATAAAAGAATATTTCAATTTTAAATATTCTCTTTAAAAGAAAAAACACCGTTTCATAATAAATTCTGCCCACATCCAAATTCCCGAAAATGTCTAACCTCACATTCTACTTTATTTATATTTGTGCAATATTCAATATTCTTAGTTTCACTTCCTCTTCATTTCCAAAGTTCATTTACCAAGCAGAAAATCTAGTACCATTTGACACCTGCCACGTCCACATCTTTTCGAAAGGTGTCAACCTTTATTTTTCTAAAAGTGCTACAAATATGCATTCAAACTATACAACATTTACTCTGAGAAATTTTGAAACGGATCCTCTCAACATGATACTCTATCTGGACCTTTTTAACGAAACTAAGCAAGATTTGCAAGACGGTATTGTGATTGACACACATTTTCGAGAAGCAGGCATAGACTTAGCGTACATCGGAAATAACGATCCAGAATGGGATCTCCCTTTAAGACTGGAAATAGTTAAAGGCAAAAGTCCTCGTTGCATCCTTTTTTAATGCTTTTTGATGAAGAGTTTCATGAAAAGGCTATTGAACTATTCATGGGCAAGAGCAATGGAAATATGACAGTATACTTTCCATACTTAACGGCGCTGAGGGAATTTAAAACATTCTATTTTTCTAAAGTAGGCCTATTCGTAAAAGAAGGAATGTCGACACGAATTCTTAAGCAAGAACCAGAATATTACGAAGTTCTGCATTTCCTATACTCAAATGATACTGATGACGATCCTTTGAATAAATTTGATACAAAACTTGGACATGACTTGCAGTCATTTCTTAAGTTCCAGAAAAATATATGGATACTAAAATTACCTGTAAATGCAAATATTTCGTCGGATCTTGAAATATCAGACGAGATAAAATCACTAGACATGCTTGTCCACTGCTACTATGGGAAAAATTCTGAAATAATAAATTTTAACAATGTTTCAACCGCCTTGTACACCAATACAGGAATATACGTCAAATCAAACATTCAAAGTCTAAAACTTGATCAAAGCCCTTGTCCTGGTCCGAATATGTGGTCATTGGACGAAGACCAGGATATGGAATTTGTTAAATTGTCAGAGTATGAATTACCAAACATTTTCATGTTGCCCCCAAATAATACACTTATATTCCGATATGCCATAATTAATTTTATTCTGGAGCATGCAAACAGTACCCTATTTCCGAACAAGTTGCTAAAGAACTAGAGCAAAACACCACTCTTTAATAGGCTTTCGTTCTCAGATCCTGACGAAACCAAAAAATATCTCAATATTTACCCAAAGATACTTGCAGAAAGGCCATTATCACGTGGTAAAGATGGATACATGATTGGATATTTGATCATTGATGTGAAATGGTTGACAATTCCAGTGCAAACTTTCGGATACTCATTTTTCACCTGTTATTCGTATGAATTCAGATCCTGGCAGTATTACCTACAGCCTTTTCAAATGGAATTGTGGGTGGCACTTACCATCTATCTACTTGTGTTAGCGGTATTTACTCACATTACTTTAATTCTAAGAAAAATGAACAGAAGTGATTTTAACGCCTACATTTTTGTGTACTCCACAATTGTTGAATATGGGTATAGAGTGCCTGATTACGTGTTTGAGGTGAAGACAATGCCCGTGATGTTGGGATTATGGCTCTTGATATCTGGCGTATTTACAAATGCTTATAAAGGAATTGCGATTACTGGAGTTACCGCGCCTAAAGGTAAATCCAGTGTGGAATCTTTCTACGATCTTGTGGAAGAACCATACAAAAATATTGAGCATTCAAAAAAGAAAAATGTTACGTTCCGGATAGTTTCGGAACTTTTACCTTCATACTTAAATGAGTGGATATCCGAACGTGGCTTCGCTAGATGGGGATATAATGTATATGATGCTAATGGAGATATAATCTTAAGCGGAGAGGAAGTTGCACAATTCTCAGTTGATATTGGTCGTGAATATTGGAGAATTTTGAGTAGGCCTGCAGATATGGTTGGCAGTATGGCTAATAACAGTGTGGACATTGGTCACGGAATATTAATCAGTAAAGAGCGTTTAAAATATTATAATTTCGTGAAAGGTTTAATGGCGGATAATGAACAAAATACTTATCTAGTTCCAAAACGTGATCGCAACAAAACTTATGAATATATTTATGATGTAGCAGTTGAAAGGGAAATGACAAACTGCACAAGAAAGTTAGTTTATGTAAATGAAGATAATAAAGTTAGTAAAGAGATGGAATATTTGAATAGACACTATAATTATGAAACTTTTTTCAAAAGTAATGACTCGATTTTACAACAAGTTTCAGTGTGGCAGTTTGGGAATCCCCAGGGATCAAAGGTCCCGACAATTTTTAGAACTTTGATGGAAAATGGAATCCACAGACAACTAGAGTGGTTTTATGATTTGCAAAAATACTCAGGTTTGAGGATGCAGTATACAAGGAGTAGAGTTAGGGCTTCACATGAACCTGTGAATGCATTAGATTTGTATTCGAATTTGCAAACAATATTTTATTTGTATCTTATTGGCATTGGGGTTGCCTTTCTGTGTGGATCGACGATATTATTATTTAGAAGAATGTGTAGTGCTTGGAATCTTTAAAAAAATTATATTCAAGCAGTATATTTTGAGCTTAGAAATTGGGTTTGGGGAACAAAAGTACTTTTGTAGCACTTGTGCATGTGTATTTGTTATGGAGTGTTATTCATTTTTCTACAGCGTTTTCATTTATTCCATTCACAAAGCTTCTAGGGTTATGAAACTCAGAAAGTATTATGTATCTTTGAGATCTTTAATATTGAATGTGATCAAATGTAAGTTTGTGAAAGGACGCCACTGAAGGCATTGTATTTAAATGAGCTAAATACAGATACCTATGTATGACGGTGGAGGCACCATTAACTAAAGAGTCAGTATTCTGGTATGCTGATCAATTAACTTTAACTTTACAAATTAATGAATGTATAAATATTGAAAACGAAAATAAAGATGAATAACATTTGTATAATCATTTGATTCAAAATTATTATTGTAAAACATGTTTACGTTAAGTATATGTAATATCTTGTGACTAAATATTAGTAATTATTAATGTCTTATGATGTAATAGCATTTTCAAAAGGAAATCAGTGACAATAAACCCGTATTATTATTATTATTATTAATTAATATTTATATGCGATAGTTAGGTACTGGTTTCTGAGTCTTTGAAACCCAGGTTAGTCATGTGGGCTAGGTAATTGTGCAAAACGTGCTATATGTACTTGTTGTTATTGCATCACCAAAAGCAATCCAACATCCAGAAATAATTAAAAAGCGAAACATTTATAATACCACTTAAATCCTAATTATTCCTACTATGTATCTTATATGAGTCTTTACATTAATATTTTACCATTTTGGTTTTGTTTAGTTGTGGTACAGTGATCTGTGATTGAAATATTCACTGAAGAATGCAATGTTCGAAAACTAAAACTGAAATGATTTCTTTGCTTGTGGGATGACTCTGCTACTACTGTCTATGCATGAACTACTCTCTGCTTATTGCTTATCTATTCCATACGAGCTCATTGCCCCATCTTCTACTTGTTGAGACTGAGAGACGAGATGCCAACGCCGAGTTGTCTCGCAAGTCTGCTGCTAGTATCGCTTAATCCGCCGATAAGCACACCACTCGCTCGCACACAATCTCGCTTGGCTTGGGTTCCTTGTCCTCTCCGGCGCTGCTACACAATAGAGATGATGATGCTCCTCAAATGGACAGTTAGTTAACTAATCAGCGTCTCTTCAGACAGATTGGATTCACTATTAATGCACTGACGAATGACCTAATCACTGATTAATATTCCAATGATGATGCAGCCGAGTATAACAATCAATGCAGTTCAGTAGTCCAGATCACAAGGGTTTGGGAATAAATAATTTAATCTACTTTATTAAAATCGACTACTGAAAGGTTATTGGTTAAAAGGTTATTTCAAATAAGAAAAGAACTGAAAATTCCCAATTTTCTCAAATTATTATAGAATTGCTAGTTGACAGAGTAAAATATTATGACAGCACAGCTTTGCTCTTCTGCCTGTCTCTCGAGGTGGTTGGCTACGGACTGAAGTACATGTCTTTTTGGACGCT
>JAQIXW010000764.1:0-24911 GCA_034700685.1 Willowsia buskii
TAAAAAGTGTCACGACAAATCCACTTTTCGAACGCTACCATATCTGATAGAGTAATGTCTTGGTAGTAAAGTAAAACTTCCTGATTTTATCGATACATATACAGTAACATTGGAACTCACGCCAAAATTGCATGTATGGGAATTTAAACAAGTTTGTGTTTCAATGTATTTTTACCAATGGTAACTGTCATAATATGAAAAAGCTTAAAAACTGACTTTATTGTACATTTTGGCAAACATTTATTACGCCGCTTGAGCATGTATGCGATAGCAAGTATTGACTTTGCGACGTTTGTCTGTCTGTCCGTCTGTACGCACGATAACTCCCGAACGCCTGCACCGATTTCATTCAAATTTGGTATGCAGGTTCCATGGGTCCTAGGGACGAAGCCTAATGATTTTCAGCTTCCCAGGTCAACCCCTTCCCCCTTTCCCCCGGGGGTCATCAACTTCTTCAAATGACACCCTATAGCATGTGATACCTTTTTCGAAAGGTCTCGTCGAGCAGATCATTTCTCGTCGAAGCTCCCTCTGGCGGAAAATCGCAAAAAACATCATAAAACATCGAATATCGGCGTCTAACATGATCGACAGTAATCATGAATCGTCTTTCATGTTTACTGTCGACCAATATAATTACGGTTATCCCCAAGCGGCGTCGTTATCACGTTTTTACAGCGTTTTATTTTCCTTTAAGGTTAATGAGCGCTTAGGAGCGGTACAATTAAATGAGATGAATTTAAAGTTCTGAATTTTCGTAGAATTCAAATTCATTCACTCATTTGATTTGATTGCAAATTTATTGACCATCTTGAGAAACATGTTTAGAAACATACTGTTGTCATGAAACCCAAGCTAATAAATCTGTCTCGGTTCCTCTTAAATGGACAAATTAGGTAAATACTTTTGGAAATCAAACTTTCAATTTTCAAAAACGGGACTGGAACCTCACCCCCGTGTTCTCAGAGATCAAGCAGATGCGATGCGTAGGGTTTTGTTTTAGCCAAGGCCTTACGAGGGTGGTCTCCTTTCCACACTTCTATGAACCACTAAAACCCAAATTAACATTATATTATCCTGTCCATAAATACCATAAATTTTTAATTTTGTTTAAATAGATTAGAATAATTTTTTTGTCTTTAGTTAGGAATATGGCATAGTATATAGAGAGGAGGTGCTCAAAGAACTATGAATATGGATTCTGGAAACATTAAAATGTTGAATGTTCCTTAAATTTGACGAACGGTTTCTTGTAATGTCAACGCATAGTATGTTTAGGTACGTACGGAAAAAAAGTGTTATACATATATGTAGAACTTACATAGGTAGACATTACCAATGAACTTCCATAATATTTGATACGACAATAAAATGAAGGCTTCAAAAGTCAAGGAATGATTGGTTTGTTTGTCAGCACAGATGCATTCATTTCAGAGATTGATTATGCACACTAAAGTAGAGTCAACATATCATTGTACCTAAAAGAAAGCTTAAGTTGAGCGAAACTTGATTTGGAATGAGAAGCTAGTTACGAGAGAACTTTACGATGATGCTTTACGACATTTTCCTGAAAGGAAATCTGTGTGCCGGTGACTTACGTGACTGTTGGTTTGAAATAAAATTAACGCCTTGATAGAAAGAATAATTAGCGACTTGTCACCGATTTGAACACAAAAGGAAATATTTGATCAATACTCTAATGCAGGCTGTATAATTAGACTCGCGACTTTAAATGATGTGTACTAAAACAAACAGAAAATACATAGTATGTAATACTTTCATCTAAGCGCAACTAAATTGTAAGACATTGTGTAGTTATTAGTGGTTTTAGATTAAGCAATGTAATTTATGTGACATGATAGCATTTTATCAAGTCGCATATTGCATAGTCATGAATGAGCACAAATCACATTTTTGGACAATGACTTACATTTAGTTTTGCTATCGTGTTTTGTATTTGTGTTTAGGAAACATTTTATACGCATTTATGCATCAATAAGCTATTCAGCTCCACGCAAAGTATTATAGGATATTTAATATAGTTGTTGAAATGTACAAGTAATAATTTATAAATGTGCAAAGTTAACACTTAACATTTAGTAGCACATTTCTTCCAACTAGCATTGCCCAGTCACTGGAGAAGGGTTCTATTAATCAATCTTTGCTTTTCATTGTTGTTAAGTAGAAAGGAAAGTGTACACTAGTTCAATGCCTCCTGCCCCCAACTAACTCCTCCATTTTTTGCATCATGCATTAGATGACTATTAGGGAGACCGATGGGCAGAGATCCAGCTATGCAAGTAAGTAGCGTTGTGTTACAAAAATGCAAAAGTAGATTTATAACCGATTAAGCCGATTAGCCCATTCCCCCATAATAATGCCGCAACCGCAGTACAATAAAAAATTCCACATTCTTCGAACAGAGTGCCTTGATAGTCATATAAAACAATAAAAATGAGTGAGAGCTGAGCGGAAAGCAAACTGCATGACTATCTGACTTGTCGTACATACTTCTAACTGGAAAGCTTTTTATGACTGATATTGTGACATGAATGCAAACAAATGACATGTGGATATGTATGCATTATATATTATTCTGCATCAATGCAGTTTACTCTTTTGTTCGCCAGGCCCTCTCTGTCATTGCAGTGGAAAGCAAGACCAATTTAAATAAATACATTACTAGAGGGAAGTATTTTGCACCCGAATGTAATATATTTTAATAACGACAATTAAACTGTATGTTGCACCCTTAAAATGACACAGGTTTTCTGCCTTACAAATTTTCCGTAGATTCTTTATTCAGCCTTAAATTATACAGAATTTCATTAGTGCGGATTTGCATTCTTTCCTCAAGTATTTCATATAAAGTTCTTTCTACACATTTTTCACTATTTTCTTGTACAAATTCACAATTTCCTTGTTGCTGCGCCGTATCTGCCCCACCGGGTACCCTCATAATCTTTACTGTGAATCTCAATATACCGTTATTGATGTAAAGAAAATTTTGTAATATACTAATAAAATGGAGTTTTGAATATGTAGATGTTTTTGGCTTCGTAATCTATACGAAAACAGAACAAGAAATCTTCGTTCTGAGTGAGTACTAATAAATGGCAATGAAATATACGCACAGTATTTTTACCTATCAAGGTTCTCATCGTTTCCTGATTCATACAAAATGCAGCAAATACATGTCATGACACTACAAACTGCACATGCTGTAGTAGTTGATAAAACTGCATGCCCACTGGTTAATAACCGGATAAAAGCGATTTGTGGTTCCCAAGGCTCGATTAGTCATTTAGCCTTGACATAACATTACAGCATGTGTAAGCAACGCCCTACTATGCATGGTTCATTTCTTTATCATTTAGAAATGTACATTTAGAAGTGAAAGCCTAGTCGCTTTTTGGAGGTAACTATGCTAGTCTGTATTCTCCAAAACACAACTTGGAATTTTCGTTTGCCTTTATTACGTAGAATACACATACATAATATTCATTCTCAGTACCAAATACTTGTCAAAAGCGAAAAAAAATGACATTTTCGTTCATGTTGGCCTTTACGTTTAAGCAATGTTTTATGATACTTCAGTTCCGTGTCATTTTACCCACGTGGTAAAATCTAGCCTTTTCATGCAAAATGAATATTTAATGAATGAATTAAAAATTAAATAGAATATATATTGTGATTGAATTGAGATCGCCGCTTCTCTTGAAAAATAAATAATGATTTAGAATCAAAAGGTACTCATGTTGGAAATGTGGTATCATGAAGCATTGTAAAAACTAAATTCAGAATATTTATGGCGTCACCATAATGTAGACAAAACAATTAATATTTAAACCCGGAAAGCATTTATACCTAGTTATATTGGTTGAAAAGTTGAAATGCCTTCAAATTGAAAAGGTTAACTTTAAAACTTTCAACGGCCTGAAAATATCAAGTTTATTCCAACTTTGATGGATTTGTGAGATTTCATTTTACATTAAAAATCTAGGGCTAATGTAATGTATTCTTGTATATTATTGATTTCATTAGTCATAGTCATCGCTTACGTTAGTAAGACGGCCTTTGGAAAAATTGTGCAAAGGAGAGAATCGTCAAATTACGAAAATACTAATGGGAGCGGTAAAAAGTAGAATCTGTTGTAGTTAGTAAAGGACAAATCAAAGTAATGTAAGAAGAAAGCAGCTTGGAAATCGTATTGCAACATTAATGCCCATGCTTTGTGGAAATGACCATTCCATACGAATGCAGTTCCTGTTCCTATGTGTCAAAATAATATGGATCGAGAATTTGCATGACAAAAATCACTTTTCATAATCTTCTAAATGGCCTTATTTGAGCGCATGATTCACGTAATTGGTAGCGTCAATGATCACATTGAGTTGTATTAACTACTAAATGCCCATCCTCATATAATACTGACTGAGAATAGCCATCAAGTTTTGTCTCCAAAAATTACTAGAAACACAAGTCAAAACGATATCTGCAATGCAATGAAATAGACATAAGCAACAAACTCAATTGGACAGATGTGTTGAAATGATAGATAATCAAGATTCCTAAATCTTAGTTTACAATAACATTCAAATCGCAAACGTCAATGCTGCGAAAGTCAAAAGTACTCAAGTTAATGAAATGTGATAAACCTTTATTGGCATGGGATGGGGATGGGGCATGTGTCTTGCCCATGACAATGACACAATGTGTGTACGTCCGTGATGATTTCCGTCATTCAAAAGGTTATTTTCATACAATAACCTTTACTCTTGGGGGTTTTTTAATCTTTATTAGAATGCATAGCGAGCGTTTAAGTTTATGCTGATGAGAATAAACGTGAGAGAAAGACCACTGGAGTGAAAGTCAGGAAAAAAGTCTCTCACGCATTACCTATTAACCAAAAAGTTTGGCAAAAACATGCACGTGGTACTGATTCAGCTTTACCATTGAATTCGTTCATTACCCTGCCTGATCACCTTTGTTTCAAAGAAATAGCTTGACTATATTGCTTGCAATCTGTAGTATTTTCTAATACTTGCTAAGTCAGTAAAATAAGAGGGTAGACTTTGTCCCGCAGAAAATGAACTTGTTCTGCAATTTATACTTACAACTTAGTTTCAGTTCGGCTAGTGGAAATTCCCATACCATTCGTAGTATCTAGCTAGTTGGATTAATAGTGTAAATGTTCATTTTTACAATGCAATTGCATATTGTATCCACCTAGTTATATTAGCTGATATTGTGATTTTAGTAAAGTGAAAGACAAGAGGTAAAGTTTGCTGAGATAGGAAGATTCTCATGAATGAAACAGCGTTGTGTCAGCTTCTGTCACTCATTTTGTCAGTCTTTTAGGTGCTGCAGACGTTTTCTTTAATATGCCGTCATTCATAAAAAAGTTCTCTGGGACTGGCACGAATACAGAGCAGTTCGAAGCATACAAGTCCCATTTACATATTTTGGGATGGAATGTTGGTCTGTCGGTAGTATGGCGGTATGCGTACAATAATAATTGTGTGTCCCAAGTTTTCGCCTCGTTGTCAAGTTTAGTGTCATGGAAAAACACTTATGATAGGCTTTGTAGAGTATTTTTGGGTCGTTCAGTGCTCGCTCGCTGATGAACAATCATGCTTGCACTCTTTTTTGCACGACAAATCGATTCATTAAAGTAATAAAATAACTGAAATTATACCATTGCACACAACACATTAATGTGGTAAATACAACAAACGATTTTATCTGCAGGAAACCTGGTCATTGTCCTTGGAGAAAGATCTACGTCACCAAATACTTTTTCATAAGGTCATCAAATATTGGATGATAATAAGTGGATATGACGTACATGTACATAATATAAATTCTCTAATCAACTCACATGTTTGCCCAAAACTATGTAATCCTTTTGAAGAAAAATTAGATAGATAATATGTACTTTATTGTAAGTTGATTAACTACCCGATAACAAAATTTCGTTTAACCACACCATTAACGGAGAAGTATATCTCTACATACTATAGTGCTTTTTTCCTTCCGAATGCAATACACACATATACATGATATACATATATACTTGGGAAAAATATCCTTTAAACATTAATCTCATTAAACACGTAAAGGATCATTTTTCAACTTATTTTTTATACATATTCAGGAGTAGAAACAGATTAAGAATAAGAATTATGTTTAGAAAAGCGGAAGTACAGCATTGAGGATGATAAAATTACATATGGCACGCGCCTCATCCTCTAAAAACCCATTGAACTGTCAACGTCAAAAAGGAACAAAAAAGTCAAATTCGTTGTTCTCAAATGCAGTGTACACGAACGGGTAAGCGACAGTATTAAAGAACTGAAACCGCTGCTCAAGGTATCTCCGTCCTATCATATAGTCAGCGAAAGCAACAAACAAACATCAAAGTAAATGACCATAATGCACACAAACATCAAAATTGGGAAAGAACATGAGTACTTTGCTTCTACCTACCACCATGAAAGAATGCAGTGTAATGTAGCATGAAGAAAATTGTTTATTGTTAAAACTTCTTCGGGAAAGGGATGCAGGTGATCAGGATCATAATGATTCAGGCATGCATGTGTTATTATTTGATTGTGAACTTGCTGCTGCTCCTGGTATGCTGACGGCGGTAACAGTATGGCAAATGGAGCTCTCTTGTTGCCGCTGTTTAAATTACTTTTTCACGCACACAAACACGTATCTCATGAAATAGGGGAGCATTATTTCTTTTATAAGCGGAAATGATCCAGCTTCCGATATTTTCCGCCCGCGTTACCGGTAAGTCACTCGTTGTGCTTCTCATCTGTCATACACACTCAAATGCCAAGACAAACCTTTATCAAATTTTCCATATAGTTTTGGAAAATATACATTGCGAGTTCTGAAATAATGGAACGAAGGCAAATTATTTATGACGAAATTCGTTTAGACAATCGAATTTTGAGTAAACTGTATCATGCTTTTAGCTTAAAAACAAGTTGCAATATTGACTAGTATCAATAGAATTTATTGTTATGCAATTATGGAAAGTTTGCATAAAACATAGAAAACATAATATATAATCGCACCCACGCTGAGAGAAACGTGAGAACTGTCAGTATTTGTTGTCCATTACATGACATGATACGTCCAGTTCTCATGCCCATCTCTCGTCATCATGATGTGCGTGTTCAATAACTACACAATGAATAATGCTGTTTTTGTGAAATTTAAAAAAAAAACATTATTTGATTTGACATATCAGTCTGGATTTATTTATATCTGAGGACGAATTGTCGTAAAACCCCAGCATGCTATGTATAAATGGCAACTTTTCACCTTTGTCATTTATCTCTTTATACATAAGGCACTTATGAATGTATCACGGGTGTTTTTTGCCTTTAAACCTGGAAACCGTAATGCAACCGAGGAAACAGCATATTATAGCAAGCTTGAGCATCAACATATTTTCTGTTAAAGCCCAGTGGAAACCCTTTATCAAAGATTACAGGTTTGATTCGTGGTAAATTGCGAGTTTGATTCCTAGTTCTACTTATTTTCAAAATGCCCGATTCTGTTTGTCAAGCTAAAAATGTTTAGCCTATTTTCTTGCTGACGTACATATCGTAGTGATAGTGGTAGGCGTAATAATCATTTTCCGCCAAAAAGACAACCATCTCGTAATGCATAATTAACTGTCATACCGTTTCGTTTCGGTTTTGTAATATGTATTTATTTGAAAACACCCAGGAACAATAAACTATCGTATGAAATATATGGGCAAACCATCAAAATAATATCAATATAGCAGTAGCTACATAACATTTGCAGCCCACTATCAATTTTCTCGGAACTCTGAGGAAAATTCCAAGTATATGTTGCGAAACGACTAATAAGTATAGATAAAGAAGATTATTGGTTCTCTCAGTTATTTTTTGATTGAGCCGGCATGTGGTTATCGCACTAAGAAAAAATCTGCCTTACATGGGTTTTTGAGCCATGCGTATCTAGCTGTTGTTCCCCACGAGTAAACAGAAAGTAGATACTAATAATATACCCATAACGTAGGTCAAGAGCTAGGTTTAGATTGGTGTCGGCCTTTAGCCAAATCGATTTTCAAGGGGGTGGGATAGATGAATGAATTTTAAGTCTAGATGCAGCACTGAAAACAAGAAGCAGTCGGGGCCAAAGACTGTTTTCTTTAATAAAAAATTATGACCTCTTATGTTCATTGCTTAATATCTCCCAGTGGGCAGGCTTGTATAACACATTGAGAATTTTATTGAGCTGCGGTCAGTGAAGACAAAACAAAATTTGAGATATTGACAGTGATTAAAAGTAGCGTAGGCGGACGATCACAATTATGAAAATTGCATGTAGCGTCATTCATCCATTATCCATTCATTCATTCTGGCCATTGTCGTTAAATCCAGCTTTTCGATTTGTGCCATCTTTCTCTTTTTTGCCATACGTTTGCAAATTGAACTATCTAGGCAATCGAGCAATGAGGAATAGTAGTTGATATGGAGAAGAAATGATTATAACATGATAGATGAAACACTTTGCATTTGCAGCCAGTTGTATGATGGTGGAATAAAAAGGCAAGATATTTAAACTTCTGAACGGAACTCTTCTTCCAGATGCATGTGTTCTACTTAATGTGCTATACTTTTACTTTTCTCTCAAGAGGAAATGCGTAGTTTAAAGGGATAATCAACCGTACCGGAACTATGAGTATGTGTAATGTGAGCACTGACACGCAGGGGAAAATAATGCATCATTGCTCGTGAAATCATAAAGATCATCCATGAATATATGCTTGCATAACCCCTCTCTACAATCTACAATAATGTACTGTTCATCAAGTTCATTTTATATTTCATACCACACATAAGCGATTTTATAACCTAGTAGTGAATCTTTCTTGAAAAAAGATATTTTGTTAATGATAATACAATAAGTGCATTAACATAAAAGTTTTGAGCGGTTGATGAAACCCTTTGAATCCTACTATCTTACAGCTTAACTGATAACCTGAGAAGTTGGCTTGTGCCAAGTGTCAAATTATGAAGCCGCCTTCGCCTCTACCACATGCTCCTCAAATGTATAATGTTACAGGAGCAACGGTGTTGTCGTTGTGTATATATGTTTAGTATTTTCGCCTTGTTTATCATCACAATAAATACTTAATTATGCTGCATCCACTGAAGACTGAAGTCAGATGCGTGCAAGAACCAAAGTACATACACAAGGTGAAGGTAAAATACTTTTTTTATCTTTAAAGCAAAAAGGGACAAAACCTAGGACCTGGGCACACGACAAGAAAAGGGGAACTTGAGCATGATTATCGGAAGAGAGTGGGACCAAAATTATGTCTTATTGTCTTCTTGTTACTGACTGACTTCACGGTACTACTTCATGAACATATATGTATACATATAATGTTTTTTATTTCTCTTCATAGTAGGCATTTTGGTATTGGTTCCTATTTACTGGTGTAAAATTTTTACAATAAAAAGAGTGCATTACTACGTACCTACATGCATTTGGTAGTGTTCATACTGTGTACTTTAGAAAGATTGCATGTTAGCAAAAGAACAAGCCGGGTAGGAAGACCTTTCATGGAAGAATGTGTACTTGTTCTTATGGGTTTCATAATATGATACAATGGAGCATCTGTCAAGGATGAAATTATCTGACCGTTGAGAATCTAATCCGGTAAAAGTGGAGTAGGTACTTTATTATTTCCTCTATTGAAAAAAATGCTTCTTTTCTCGTCATTTTGTTTCATGGTATTTGGTATTGTATTTTAAAAAGATATTGTCGTTGCTTTGCAAGATGTAACATGCAAAACAGCATGAAGGGATTCATTGGGTTTACATATCCATAAGCATTGTCTCCTTAAGTAGTAGTAGTATAAGAAGTAAGTATACCAACCTTTAAAAATTAAAGGGCATCATCTAATTTCGTGATATACAGAAACTGTTCTTGTTGATCAGAACACGCTATATAGTGTTCTTGTTACTCTAGACAATAATTGTTGTCTGCTTATTTTTACCATTACTTTTTATCGATAACTTTAAATGATTTTCATTATTTCCTGAGAGATCACCACCATCCTACTTCTATATGCGATACACACGTGGAAGAATGAAAGGTGAGAAGCAAGTGTGGTTCAATTTGATGTGATTTGATTAATTTTATGACTTTTGGCATCGTTAGCGAGTAGTAAACTGCATCAATTGGGCATTTTGATTTATACTTAACGTGCAGTAAAATAGACGTCTTTGAATTTATGCGATCGGTGGATTCATCTTTGAAAAAATAATAGATAAGTGTTTATTTATTTAAACTTGGTACAGATGCCGACGAATTGTAAAGCTCTTGATTTTTCACCGGCTACACTACTTCGCTGTAAGAGAACCAAAAGAATGCAAATAGAGATCGGCGGGTAATTGGTTGACTGTGTTTTTGTCTAATTAGTTGCGACAAAAAGAAATTTGTGATGTGTAGAGCTCAATAAATCAAGGAGTAAATAAACCGACCTCTCTCTCTTCTTAAGCCTTTCACTTTCATTGACAGCCAAAAAGAGTGTATAAAAAGCGATGACTGCTACCGCACCGATTTGCTACCAGCATCTATCTATTTATCTTCTAATCATTCTAGACGTGCATATGTATGTACATATAGTTACTCTGCTAGTATGTTTTTGCGTTTTGAAATGAAGAAAATGGCTCATTGTCCTTCTCCTGTATTTATTACAGATTTTGAGATTTTTATGTCTTTTATAAACACATACCCACATGAAAAACTATACAATGGAGTTGCACATATGTAAGGTCTGTTCGAAAAAAAGAACATTACTGACTGTGTGGCATTTTCGTGAGCTGAGATCTTGGTAATTCAGTAACACAACTCATAATGGAGTGTATAATAAGATTTTGAAGATTTCCTGATCTTTATGAGTACGTTAAACTAATTCTTTAAAAATACCATTATAAATTAAAAAATTTATCGAATCGGTTTTAGTGCTATTTTATCCTTTACAATTATTTCTAATTGAGAAATGTTTACGCGGTTTGCTTGTTACTTACTTGAGTTGCTTGTTTTGAAAATCCAATTTTGAGTATATAGCTAAAATGAAATTTTCGGTAGTTCTATTTAAATTTGAGAATTATGAAATTTTGGTACTTTGGGACGGGAAAATTTTTTTTGGATTAGCAAAATATTGTGATAGTGATATTATGTATTTGTATTGTATGTGTAATGTATTTTAATATACGGCGTTCAAGTCATTTGTTGTATGCCTTGCATAGCCTGCGTTCTACTGTTTCTGCACAGAGTTTTTACATGTGTATAAATACGTGTAATAATTCTGTTATTGCAACAATCGAAGTCAAATTATTTTACAGTTTTTTTTTTCTAAAATGGAACTTGGTCACCATAAATCAAGTAAAATGCGACGTTTTCCTTCGATAACAATTGGCCTGCACTCAAATCTAGAAGAAATATTATGCTGCCGTTAAACAACGGATATACATATAATGGCAATAAGAAGCATAGGCCAAAATATGTTTGTGCACTGCACATACGAAAGCCGCATCACTTGGTTTCGTCAATTCTTAAGCTGTGTGGTGGTGGTTTATGGTTGGTTGTAAGGTAATGTATTCTATTTCGATTCATCCAGACACAAAACGGGCATCTTTTTCTTTAAAGCTAATTTATGTGACAATAATATTGCACAAGACAAATACTTACGTGCCCACATACAATGAATGGCTCTGTTGTGGTTAATATCTGTGCTTGTTGAAAATTCTTCACGTGAAGACTTTGGTGAACAAGTTAAGTTCATCTTGAATATGCCGCTAATGCATTCACGCCAGAAAAAGTCATATAATCATAATAGCCAGGAAATGAAAGAGGAGACAGAAGAGACTAGAGACTATTTTCTCCAGGGGTTTAAAGACTATTGGCCTTACAAATAGCCAGTCAATGGATTTTAACGTTAATATAAGACCATTCAATGTTATTTGTAGAACAAGCTACTAGACTTGAAGGACTTGCAATCGCGTTTCCCGTTCTAAAGCATCTTGAATATTGAATGTTATCCTAAAAATCAGTTGTTCTTTCCCACCTCAACAATTTACATGCAATGACTCCTATGATGATGACGACAATGATTCTACAACGTAGATTACTATGTCGGTGACGAGACTTTGAGACAAAAAGTCTCTCTAATCCTTTTGGTTGTAAATAGTAAACATGCATATTTACTTCTTACAACTTTCATAAGTGGTAATGTAACGTAGTAAATATTTAACTCGTAGCATCGAAAAGGGTTAGATATGAAGATTTGTTCTGTTTCTATTCCCTCATTTAGTCGATGAGCTCATTTAAGTTTTGTCTCAGATTAAGCCCCTCACATTAGTAGACAAAGACAGGCAAACTTCTTGTTTACAAATTACAGTAGCAGAGCAGTATCATTGCCTTTCCCTCTTGCTGCGTAAATTGCCCTTATAAAATCCCTCTTGTGGCGAATAAAATATATGCAGAGATAAATGTTAATGATGACGGAATTTTGGATGAAAGTGAAATGTATGCGTACAGATAAACGATATGCCTAAATATTGAATAATATGTACATGTCTCTTGTTCTGTTTTATAACTGTATGTAGTATGTAGGTTGTAGATAGGCATACGTACATCACAGATATATAAGGGATGAAAATCAAGAACAAGACAAAAACGGTTCAGCATTCAAAAGCCTCAAAGGTTTTTTACATCCACTTTTTGAAGAATTAGGGAAACATGCATTGATTGCGTAGGTGCTTGACTGCAACAGTATAAGATATCGTACTGCATTAATTAGATCTTTTCTCATCAAAAACAATGAGTATCTCCTCGATCTTTGTAATTACAAATCCGAAAGTGTTGTTGGTAGTTATTTCGTTGGATTCCAAACCAAACATGCGGCATTCATTGAAGCAGATACATAAATATTCATACATTTACTACCCAAACAGTTTGTAGGTAAATACGTGTATAGAAACTGTACCAAAAAGTGTGAGTAATACATATTTCTAAGCTCGCTTATGAGCCACTACTATATACAATAACCAACGACATCACCTCACTCACTATCAGTAGAATGAATGAAGAATGAGTAAAAAACGACTTTGGAATGGATGACACATCTGCCATCCTGCTGGTTGCCTGTGTGGAAGGGGGAGAATTTTCTCTCTACTTTACATGATGTGTTATGTAGGATAATCTGTGTGGACTATGGGCTACTTAAGTAAATAAATGATAGTCTGATAGTGGGAGCGAAAAGGAAAGACAGGTTGTGGTCTTTGTAAGCATGGTAAAAAAGCGAGCAAACTCTTTTGCTACAACTTCACGCAAGCAGAAAACAAAATCCTGAAGCTTTCGTGTTGAGCCATGCTTTAGGAAAAACTTGATTACCAAGATAAAATATAAATGACAATCGTTTATGGATGGTTATTAAGTTTCCCTGGAAATTGAAAATAAGTCTTCGGATCACTTTCAATTTGCAGTAGCAATTTAGCTTGACGACGTTGTTAATCCGTTATTCGTTCATACAATGATCATGAAGATTTTTGAAGAAAGCTGTATAGGAAATCACGGGGAAAAGTGAGACTTTCCTTCAGATTGTCTCTGCGTACGTGATTTGGTAATGTTGATGTTAATGCGCGGTTGCTACTCATAATTAAACGACATATTATTCAAATGTTTTGTAAGCAAGCATGTCACAAAGAATGTACCACAAAGGATACGTATATCAGTAAACGTGAATGCCACCTATGAATATTAATTCTATGATAATATTACTTGATAGAAACGTTAAATTTGATACTCCGTATTCGTTGAGGAGTTCAATATTTTGAAACACAATTCCATGATCCAAACTTTGAAAAAGCTAACATGACTTCCAATACACTTAAAAAAAGTAGTGGCACGTAATGTGTATAAGCTTACGCCATGAATATTTGTTGTTTATAATTTCTACCAATCAATCACTCATTAAGACTACGGTTGCGGTTGGTGCCTAGTATAAATAGCTTTTCTAAGTAAGATGATTTTGAAAGGTAACTTTGAAAGAAATTATACACTAAACTAAACATTGCTTTGAATAGGGCATAGAAAATGGATTGAAGACTGAAATACATATTTTTATCATTATTGGCTACTGTACTACTAATATTGGATAATAGTCCAAATTAGAACAAATCAATAAATGTGTAATCAGAATTTAAGCAGTAGTTCAATTTCCCATAATTTGCCACTAAACATTCTAATTCTAAACGAACCAAAAAATCTATTCTTCTGGATTTACTTAATCAGGCTTTAAGGCTCATCATGATTCCCTCGTAGATCCAATATGGAAAAAAAGTTCCACTATCCGACCACATAGTCTTTATGCATTTTAATTTTCATCACAGCTACATATACTACTTTTTTAGTGTTGTGTTCAATGCAATCATCATCATGATCAGCTTCCCTTTAAATTCAAAGAGCAATAATGGGTACAGGTAGTACCATTGACCATGTGCATCACCATCATTACCACTTTGTATCAAAGAGGAGAAAGGGGCAGAATAACATTTCTGGCTCTCGCAATATTAAATTCCCATGCCAATTGAGTGTTCATTCCGGGTTCCTCACGCCTATTCATGATGAACAGTCTCACTCCTTCTCTCACACAAACACACACTTGTCTCTCCATTTTATTATTATTTATTAAAGGTCTGCTGACTGACTGACATGAAACGTCCGAGGGCTTATTCCCGTAAGCTAGCGTTTTTCGATATATGCTCACTTACTTTTACCATGCTTCGATTCTCATTCTCTCTGCTTTATTGTAATTTAGAAAGAACAGTAAAAACGTGGGACAATCCTCGGGAAACTCGCCGACTCTTCAAAAAATATAGGTATTAGGAATTTTATATTCATGTATGAACGATGAACATTGTAACTTTTCCACGTCTGGTGTATGCCTCTGTGTCTGTTTCACTTTTATTATGCTAATACTCCATTCTACCGCTTTCTACCTGCCCAATACCTATCTACCGCTCTGTTTGGGAGCCTTTTATGCTTGCGTGTTTTATTATAAGTTTCATCTTCATTTGCTTCCTACATAATGAAAACGAAAGGAGGATCACTACTAGCCAGGAAAAAGGAGAAGGGCTACTGCCATTGGCACTGTTTCGCGTTAACCATGAGAGTTGAGCAAATGCCCCGTGTTGCCATTACACATTTATTATTATTATTATTATCGTCATCATTACTATTGCCAATGAACTGACCCTAGCTTCCTATTTGTGTGTGTTTGTCTGTTTCTGTCTTTCTGTATGTGCGTCGGAGGATGTGCATTGAAAATTAGAATTTTTTTCCATTTCCTTCCCTTTTCCTCATTTATTCTCCTCTTATATTCTCCTTCAAGTTACGTGTGCGTGTCTCTTCTATTCAATAGTTTCCAACGTTTCACAAAGGTAGCATTAGAATAATAGCGCCGGCGTGCCAGTACGTATACATATATATTTTTATGCACATGTTCTAGTCATCATCATGATCATCGTACCAAAGGACGATTCTTTAACTTCTGGCTTATATGCATATATATATATATTATATTACATATTATATATATATATGCTACTCACTCAACTCTTTCTTCCTTTCTTTCTCGTTCTTTTTCAGTTCCTTTTTTCTGTCTACACAGTTCTGGGAATTAAATGAACCGACTGATTGACTGGCTGAAACATACACGTTCCTTCATCTACACAGTCCGCACAATACAACCGTAGTAGTGGTAGCACTCTTTGTAGTAAAGTACAAGTAGTAGCAGTCGTAGTAAATAGTAGTAAAAAACTTGTGTCAGCAAAGCACAATTCGAGCAGTACGTGGAATGACATGCTATGCGGTAGTAGTAGTAGTAGTAGTAACGAAATACCTGTGATAAATACGTGTTTACATAGTAAAAGAGAAGAGGTGAAGACGGTTTGTTACTATAAAAATGACGAAACTAAGCTGCTTACAGCATTTTTTGGTATTATTGGATTGGGAGACCCGATATACCACCAACATTACCGCTACCACCAATAAATATGCTATACAACAATTCAAATGTACGAATGTTTTTGTACGTATACATATAAGTTACATAATATAACTCGGAATTATCTCATGTCTCCTTAACACTTGCCTTTCGTTTCTAAAAATTGGTTTCCCTGACTATTGTTTTATAAAATTATTACGCAAAGAGTCAAGGCAAAGCGCTTTTCCTTCTTTTAGTTTTTCTTCGTCGCCTTCTTCGTCAGAATTCTAACATCTGTGATGGTATGCAAATAAGTGAAAAAGTTTGCGTTTAAGCTTTGTCTTAGTTTTGCAAGGAATCAGAGAGTGTGAAAGAGAGAGGCGGATTTGAGAACAAAACAAGTTGCGACAGTTGCAATAACGACTGTATTTACAGAAGTGGTAATATAAAGAGCAAGTGATTTTTTCTTCTTCCTTTCTCTATGTCGCACTCTTACATTTTCCATGCATAATGAAGTTGAACTACATAAATATTGCATACCTACCGGTTAGCTAGTAAGCTATTTTATTGAATAAAAAAATGCTATGTAATGCGAACAATATATTTTGGTTATGCACCAACCGTCTTATATATTGTCTACATTAGTTCTCTAGACAATGCTGTTCCTTGTACTAACATATAAAAAATCGGTAAAAAATGCATAGTGAATATTTGTGGCACGATGTAATCACTTGCACATTATTTTTCGACTAACACGGCGAATGCATGGCTATCCACACAACCACGAGAAAGAAAAGAGCGTTGGAATGGAAGGAAAGAAAGAAGAGAAAAAAACGTCAACTGCAGGAAGGAAAGTATGCAGGCATTGTGTTGTGACTCGCTAAAGAAGTATTACTACCACCAGTGCTAGTACACTCCACTAACTGGTCAATCCATGCAGGTCACAAAATTCTGGGCTGAAACTTAAGCACAGGAAGAGTTTTTTTTCTTTCTTTCTTTCGTGAAGTTGTTTGATGTGATGGTAATAAGAAAGCATAAATAAGTAGGAGAAGAAAACTCATTGAACTGTCGGTGTTGCCGGTCGTTCATTCTCAGTGGTTGCCATACCACTGCTACTACTACTACATCGTCATCGTCATGCTTTCGTTTGCACTGTCGTGATATTCATAAACTCGACGAAGTCAACTCCTACTTTTCGTCGAATATATTTTGGTTGGAAAACTTAAGGAACTTGGAAAGAAAGTGTGAGAGAAATGGAAACGAATAGGATAACAATATCCGCGTGCTCATATTATACGGCTGTGGTGCTGCTCGTGGACATGTAGTAATTTCTTGTTGTCGATTATCTCTATATGAGTGACTGAAATTGTGATGGTGTAGGTAGCAGCGTCACCGACCGGTAGTAAAATTCGCTTTCAGTTTTACTTTTTATTTAGTATTATTTCGACCCAACGACCGCTTCTGACTTTTTTGTGGATTAGTGGCAGTTGCGGTGGTAGAAGCTAAGCATTTCAAGTGAGCAGACAAAAAAAACACCATCATTGATTGAGCAGGGGCATATATAAGAAAAATAGTATTATAGGGTAATACCACCGGTGGCACGCTTCTTCTGCAGAAGTTTCCCGTGATAATAGTTGGTTTTTCGAGAAGAATGCTGTGGGATGTGTATTGTCTCTACAGAAATTTTTCTAATGAACTCAGACAAAAGTTTCATCAGATTGCAAGAGAAATGTAGATACATCAAACGTGGAAGTTTTTAAGTTTAAGTAGTTCTCAGTACGTAGCACAAGACCAATTCAATTACCGGCATTCAAAGTTTTAAGGTTATTAAATTATTGTTAAGTCGTTGCGTAAACATTCTAATTTATGCGTCCATCAATGAGTGAAGATGGAAGAAAGGTGTTTCCTTCAAAGTGAAAGTTTAAATGAAAATTAGGCAATAATATTTATTTGAACTGTTATCCGTGAAATTGCAATGCTTATCAAAAGTTTTCCGCGAAAGGAGAGCAAGTGCGTAAATATCTATAACAAACTTTTGCATTCAAATGTAATCTGATTTACCTCTACAATTAAGGTAAATATAGTGGTTGGGAAAAATACTTAACACTGCTGCCCAAGCTCTCGTTTATAACCGTCATGGCATAAATATGAAAATTATCTATAGCATCACTACAAATTACACACAATCTATCATTTACCTACACTACATTGAGTAGCGTACCCCAGGTTACCATGATACACGATATAAGGGATAACATCACGATTTCTGCAAATAAAGAAGAAAGCTATATCGAATCCATATTATATCCTTCTTTTCTTTTCATCAACGTGTCACAAGAATAGGCATCAAATATTAAATCGAATTGATACACATGAATGCAAAGGCGATATTAGCAGATTACGATGTGCTCACATTCACTGAAAAGAGAAAAATATGCCTCGCTAAATAATACTCTATAGCCTCGCCACTCTTTCTCGTTGACTCTTCGTCTACTTGTGGCGATGTTAAAGTGGAGAAACGTTGAAGCATTGTAAGTCAGTTGCTGTCTCACAGTCAGAGTTGCACTACTCTAACAAGAGCGCACGAGATAGGAAGCAAAAAACAGGAGAGAAGGAAAGAGAGAGGAAGACACCAAACAGAAAAGGAAGAGAGCCCAAGAGAGAGAGAGAAACGGAGACCAGCATACTAGTTGTCTGCGTTTGTTGATCTTCAGTTCAGTCAGTGAGAGGAAAAGGCTTGAAAGAGAGGAAGCAATGCGATGCTGCTGACACTCAATGAGAGAACCTATTACACATCAGTGCGGTGGATTCCGTCCAGCAACTACAGTAATAACAACAGCATCGGCAGCAACAGCAATGCTAGTGGTAGTAGTAGAAATTGTAGGAGTGATGGCAATATTTTATTTCTAAAATCTATACAACAACAGAAACCTGCAAACATAAAAAAGGAATGTTTTATCATTATTGTCATCATCGTCGTGGTGGTGGTGGCCACTTCTAGAAGTAGTTGTTGTGCTCTACTTGTTATTACTACTAGGAGCAAGTTTGTGTTATTATTGCGACTACTCCTCTTCGCCTGCCAGTTGTGGGGCATCAAAACAGCTCTACAACAACGACAACAGTTTATTACCAATTTCTTGGTTGTGTAGTAGTGAAACCGTCATAATCATTACTATTACTTATTGCTTCTAGAGATACATAGTAAGAAACATACACAAGATACAGACAGACAGACATACATAACTGCCAACACAAGAGGCCCACACACACATTCTATTATAATATATTTTTTCACTCAAATCTTGGGGCCAATCGAGACAATGTGAAAAAAGTAACAATATTATTGCTATTATCATTATTACCACTATATCATATCCTTTTACAACTTGATATTTTCTCCCTTCTCCTAACCCCTTGTTTACCACCATCTCTGCGAATTCATTCATTCATCTAGATTCTCTCTCTCCCTTTTGGCAAGAATTTTTTTCTTGGTGAATGTGTTCAAGTGCCAACAGAAAAAGAGACCAAGTTTTCGATCGAACTGACCCAGTTCACTGGACTAGCAGTAACACTCAAGTGAAACACCCATGCTCTTATGGAGGTTTTGTCCTCGTAGTAATAGTAGTAAGTCCTTCAGTAATACTAATATTAGAAAAGTAGCTTTCAACACTTCTTTTATATTATAAAAAAAAGTACGTACACACAGACTAAGTAAAAAACTTACTCGACCAAAAACGTGAAGTTGATGAAAGAACAAGCAAGGGCGCTTAGTTGAGAGACAAAGATACATAATGTAAGGAGACTCTTCTCTTCTGCACAACGCAACGTGTAAAGAAAACTCGGCAAAAGAAAAGTCTGTACAGTGAGAGATACGATATCATTTTGTAGGGAACAGACAACAGAAGAGAGAAAGAGAGATCACTACTGGTCATTTGTACATAGTACATACATGGCCATGCTATGACTGTTCTATGAGGTGGTATGTGCTCGAGAAAGTAGTATAGAAGTGGTACCCATTAAATTGAGCTTTTGTAGAGGAAGATTTGTGGAAAAAACGGTTACAACCGCTTACAAATAACTGGTTCCTCCTTATCCTCTCTCGTCGTGAACTTTTTTGTGAAACAAAAATGGGAAAAAAGGACTGACATATATATAGAACTTTAGTCAAGTTGCAAAAGAAAAGCGGAAGAAAGAGAGAGAGAGAGGGCAAGAAAAAGCTTGATCACTCCTTTCGCTAGACCGAAAAAGAGAGAATCGGATGGACATACCCTGCAAAAAGAGTTGGTAGTTCTCGGTTTTACGTATAACCAGTGTGGTCGGCAGAATGAGAATTGAATATCAAAACATGAAAGTCAAGGTACTGCAGCAATTCTTCTTACTCTACATTTGCTACCACGGACTCGTGTAAAAGAGGTAACTAAAAGTATTCTTTTTTGTTGATATGACTATGTGGATTGGATTTGAATGAAATGTGTTGCATAATAACAAGCTAAAAGATACCCATACCATGCATGTATAACGTTATGCACATGAGACAAAGCATTTTTGTCACTTTGATGAGTGGTTTGGTTGACGGGCTGACAGAAGGAAGGGAGAAACTTGTCTCAGAGAGAGGAAAAACCAAAAAAGAATAGTATAAGGGAGTAAGTTTGAGCAAATCTTGAGAAAGATCAGTCTTATAGCAGTTAGCACACTGTTTAAAGGATATTTACAAGTCTAAGGCTAGTTGTAATGGTAATAATACACTACATGGCACATTACCCATTGCCAATAATTTAGAACAGTTTGTCACTGCAATTCTCATGGCTTATATACCTACGAATGCAGGCTTACGGAAGTAAAAATATTTTATATCAGAATGCAACGTTATAACTTGAGAGTTATATGATAGAATCAGAAAGTGATAGCGAAAGCCACCCCTACGGAAAAATAGCTAGTAAGATGGTTTTTTTGCTGGCATGTCGTTATGAAATGGAAATGATGTTGAGCTTGAAAAAATGGACATGAGAATGAAAAAAATTTCTCAGAGTTACGGCAGACTATGCGGTTGGCATTCCACCATAGACAAACCAGCACTACTTCCAGTTACTCCAAAATTCACAATTTCTTGTGTAGTAAAACCACGAAAAAATACTTGTTCTTCAAATAATAATAAAAAATAGAAAGTCCTCTTGTGCCTGTTTGTGGTTCTTCAAACATTTTTTCTTAATACAACTTCTAGTTTTTTCCCTTTTCTTCTCCACTTTGTATTTAATATAACAAAGCTTTCTAGTTGCACAACCTAACCTGTGTACTGCCACCATAACTTGAAGAAAATAAAGTTTTTTTTATTCTCTGCTACCACCGTTTATTATATCGGAGTAACTTTTTTTGATGCCAATGTTGGTGGAGAAAGTCAGCTCACGTACAGGCCAATCGGACTCTAGAGTTAGTGGACAATTGGAGCGAGTCGTGTGGTTGTGTCGGCTCGGGTCGACGTTTTCATGTATATTTTTTATCAGTGTACATTTAGTACAACCACTGTTACCACTGCATACTTGTCCAACTGTAATAGAAGGAAAAAATATATGCTCTATATAACGCCATTGTAAGCAAAAAATAGAGAAACCATTACTTGCAGACTATAAAGAAATACTTGCTGAGTTAAAGAAAAAATAAAATAAATAAAATAAGGTACCGGGTATCAGCAGTAGAAAGTATGCGGAAGGAAGAGCAGAGAGCACAGTTTCATTTCTTCTTCCTGTTCGGTAACTACCACCTAAAACATTGGGCCACACCATATCAGTTACTTTTTTGAAAGCAATGTCAGAGGCCACTGACAAGCTAGGCTTTGCAGAGCTCGATAGAGGAAGTAGCTGACTATATAGGAGTCAAAGTCATAATAATATAGTAGTGTCCATCTCTAAACCCAAATGTCCCAAAAGTAGGCATGGGATCTGCACACCATCATTTTTCATAAAGGTAGAGACCAATCCAGCAAATAAAAATAAAACACGTAATAATGAACGAATGAAAAGCCCCAAGTATTTGTGTACAGTCGCGTCCGTAGAAACAAAGATTGTCGGTGAGCATGTCACGTCTCTCGTCTGTTGGCTGAGTTTTTTCCCGAGCATGTGAAATCATTATCAACAGTGATTGACGAGACTGGAATTAACATTTACTTTTGTAGATAGATATTACATAATTATGCGCGTTGATAGACTAACGATTTGAATCTGTAATCTACCATAAATAAATACATAACTCACATAATATTATACATACATACCTAACAACTTTTGTTTTCTTTTCTACAGGACTAGCGATAACTGAGTCTTCCTTGAAAGAGAAAAAGCCTCGTTCAAATGAGCATCATCAAAAAACACATTTTGAAAGCAAGAAAAAATTATCATATTTCTCGGAGCCGTAAAAATCTAAGAAAAACCAGGGTCCTTTTTCAGCTACTAACGAACCAACAAACGTGCTTGCATACATGTACTCACTATTACCATTAGCCATAATACCACAAGTAGCAACACAACTAGAAATAGCCGTGCAGACGAGAGGAAATAAATAGCCGGGAGAAGAGAGTGAAAACTGAAAATTATTGTTTTTCTTCAGCGATGTGTAAATACAAATAACGGGTTAAAAATTCCTACCACATCTTGCCTCCCATTTCCACCTCGACTAGTAACATCATTATTCTCCTCCTCTTCATCTTCCTCCAAGAAAGAAACAACAACTGCAAATGCAATTGCTGGCAGCAACGCTAATAATAATAATCCCGCGTTCCTCCACTACTCCTTCAATGTTTACCTTTTGACGAAAATGTTGCAGAGGAGTGACGATAATTTTACGTGATAACTTGTCCAGACGGATTATGCTGTATGTGTTGGTGCGGTGAATCCCTCTGTGCCGCATCTTCCCGGACTTACCTCTCTACAACATGTTCTGCATCGCACTAGTCCTCCTACTACAGTGTCTCTTTGGCTCATGTGGGTACACCTTCAAAGGTAAGAAGATGCAGCGTCTAGTCTTAACTCTCATTTACTCATTTTTTTCAAACTTCTACACCAGGTTATATAATGTATTATCATGGAAACAGCAAAAGTGCCTCACTGCTGTGATCAGTGATCACTATCGCAATCAACACCATGAACTTTTATTTTGTGAATCAGTGCAACCAATGAAAGATCTGTCGGTTTGTGCAAGGGAAAGAAATTCCGGTAGTGGTGTAGTATACATGTGTAATGGGATAGGTAGAAGCGATTATCATCAGCATCGACTTGTAGAAAGATTGTTAGGAGAAAGAAGGGCAGAGAAACATAGTGTATGTATGTGTTTGCCAGTCAAACCTTAACTTTGTTTGGTGAACAAATGAAGACGGAGATGCTTACCCCGATGGAATTCAGTATTTCAGGGGTTATCTGCATTAAGGGAAAATAAAACTCTTTTATCATCATCTAAGGCAATTGACACAAGTCAAGTCACATATGTACCTACATAGGAAGATTCGTCCATCACGCCTACTGTTTGCTATATACAATATAGTAGGAAATATGTGATTAGTTTACCGTACTTGCTCTTTGGTGGAATATTTTTTCTAAGAGAATTGGTATGCATTCAATAAATACAGCATTCAAATGCGAGATAGACTCACGTAAAATCCCCCCACCTACAAAAAACGACGCGAAGGTGAATTATCCCCTTGGGACGACTTTTTTAAATCCCAGAAACAAGCGTTCCTAAAAGATGCTCCAGTTTGAAAACTGAGAGCATACAAAAATTGGTGAAAAAATTCAAGTAAAATATTTTCAAAAAATGAATAATTATTAATGGTTTGTTGTCAAATGATAAACAAACCGTATAACATTAAATATTCTCCAACTCATTGTTCTCACAAAAGAAAGTGAGGAAGCATTTAATTTTACTATCATGTATTCAGATACCAATTTCCAAAATGGAACACCACACACATGGACATTAAGATACGCAAAGCCTCATAAACATGCATAGGTACATGCAGCTTTACAAAAACTCAATCAACTAATGCAATAGTTCAATTGAGATTCGTTCAGAGTTTTTTTTTTTTGTATTCAAGCGACACAATGTTAGATAATAAATGTTGCACTTTTGGTTCCAGACAGGTAGCCAGGCATTCGATTTCACTGAATGCACCTCTTAAAAATTCTCTCCGTTCAATGAATTTTCCTATTGAATGCGTAGGTAGTCATCTGGACAGTGCAAATGTTCCATGGAATCACTATGGCTTTTCGTTGGAGCACTAATCGGCATAATGGACTTCACAAGGAGCGGTGTCTTTATTCCTATCTCACATTTTGAAAGTGTAGTTGAAAGGATAATCGATTTTTTTCGAAAATAATTGCCTGGATTTACTTCATACAAAACCAAAACACTTACAAAGTGGGCAAAAAGGAGAAAGAAACTCCTCTTCTCGTGTTATCGCCATTCTTGATTGCATTTGGACTATCAAAAAAATTAAATTTTTTATCTAAAAATAAACATTGTGTACACAAAAATACCAATAATCTACCCATCCATAAACATATTTTTTAACTCATAAACAAAAAACTATATAACAATTTTTGCATGAAATATGAGATACTAAGCACCATATTTATGCAAAAGGAATTGCTTACGTCGGTGAGGATGATATAAGCAAAGAGGGTGTTTTCACTGAGGTATTGTGCGTCACTGCTAAAATAATGGTTTTATAGCAAATTGACGGTTACATATATACATATATATGCAGACTCTAGTAAACGTTAATAAATGTCATCGTATTGTTACGGTGAACAACAAATTATGCAAAGCCCGTTATTTCCATATTTAATGGACACAGTTGTCAAAAAATACT
>JAQIXW010000765.1:0-24907 GCA_034700685.1 Willowsia buskii
AATGGGTAAAATCAAGTCAGATGATAAAAGTAAAGGGTTGAATGGGTAAAATAAAGTCAGATGATGAAAGTAAAGGGTTAAATGGGTAAAATCAAGTGAGATGATGAAAGTAAAGGGGAATATGGGTAAAATAAAGTCAGATGCGAAAGTAAAGGGTTAAATGGGGAAAATCAAGTCAGATGCAAAAGTAAAGGGTTAAATGGGCAAAATCAAGTCAGATGATAAAAGTAAAGGGTTAAATGGGTAAAATCAAGTCAGATGATGACAGTAAAGGGAAAAAAGGGGAAAATCAAGTCAGATGATGAAAGTAAAGGCGAAAATGGGTAAAATCAAGTCAGATGATGAAAGTAAAGGGGAAAATGGGGAAAATCAAGTCAGATGATGACAGTAAAGGGAAAAATGGGGAAAATCAAGTCAGATGATGACAGTAAAGGGGAAAATGGGGAAAATCAAGTCAGATGATGAAAGTAAAGGGGGAAATATGGAAAATCAAGTCTGAACCATATTTAAGTGGGAAAATTCATTCCTACAGGTTGAAGTGATCCGATATAAAAATTGTATTTATTGATGGAGTGATAAACAGGAATGCTGTCATTGACCAAATGAAAAACCACAAGTCATGGGACTTAATGAAATATTTTTGTAATTAGTAATTAATTTGGAATTAGGGAACCTTTCAGTTTATAGCTTAGGATTGGGGGTAGTTTTTTTTGGGCCCGTCGACGTCAACGGGCTTCCACTAGTTATGGCACAATATGGCTATGTTTTGGGGCAATGGTAAATATCCAAATTCAGCATCAGCAGCCAAGGTTCGCGAATTTTTGATGCAGTTACGTTACGATTATGGCAATTAAAGATCAAGATGAAAAGTGTTGATGCTGAATGCTGACAGCAACACAGGCAAGAGGTTCATGCCGCAGGCACCGGCTGCTTCTTGAAGGGCAATTAGTAACAAAAAATGTACCAGTGTCCGACGGAAAACTACCAGCAACATTGACAATTGTAATTACTATTGATTGATGGCATTTAAACACATTTGGGCGCATTTAAAAAAGATATATCGACACTACCTCATCATCATGCTCAACATTTTGCCCTTGCCCTAACTGATCTAGAACACTTTAATTACAATAAGTCGGAAACTAGCTGGTGAATGATTATCAAGATTTGCTCGCTTCAATAAAATATTACCAATCATGCCTTTCCAATGTCAATATTGCTCCTAACCGTCTGCAACGGATATTTGTTGTCTGAAACGAAAATGATCAAAAATCGATGGCCATTTAAATTAAATTAATCATATTAAGTAAAATGATGAATGGTTTCAAAACGTATAGTAATAATAGCTGACATAGATTATCGTGAATAAACTAACAAGCTATTAATGATTCATATTAGCCTGCAGTGCAGTAGTAGTGGTCAAGTTTTGACCTTTTGATTTAATTTTATTCTCAATTCATATCGACCCAACTGGCGACCCGATCAATTCATTCAATCCTCAACATTACTGCAACCAACAATATTTTTGCATTCTTGCAAACAAAATAAAACAACGCAGGCGGCAAAAGGCACGCCAAAATAATCATTATAATCATGATCCTAATCACCATGAATTTTTAAAAAAGGGAGTGGACTGCTGATTGCCAATTTTTCACAATATCACAATGTTAGACTGATATATATTCTCGAAAAAATGAATTATTATTCCTGATTACTAGAACAAATTTATGTTGCGCGAAACACTATTTCTTGGTTGGTTAGCTAAATAAGCTGATAAACATGAATGGATTGTAATTGAAACTCCAAAATTGTTAGGCATTTTGTCATTATTATAATTAAATTGCAAATTCATGACGGGTGATTAAGAGCATGGGTGAACAAAGCCATATAATAATGCTTGACATTAATAGTAGCACTGTAGCACCTTCCTCTGCACCCTCCTCTTCTGTGAAGGGCATGTTTTTTCCTTTGAGGCTCCCTTGAACTTAAAAAAAGATAAACACAAACGTAAAGCAGAAAGTACCTACTTCTTTATTCTTTTTACCATTTGATTCTTTTGTCTGGCATTTGTTTGCTCATTTTGAATGTCTTATTGCACCTGTAATTGTTATCATTAACGACATGTTTTGATTTCAATTATTGAAATTTGTGTGACGCACATCTTCTTTCCACACTAGTGCACGATTTCGATTTTTAAGAATATCGATCGGCACCGCGTCTTCAATGTCGTAAATTAAGGAGCAGTAGTAAAGTGACAGATAATAGATAAAGATGAGCTGGTTGATGAGCATACAAACAGGATCAACTTTTTTTTGCTTTCATTTTCATTTATTTATCTCATGTAGTCGCAAAGACGTGAACTTGCTCTTTAGCCAAGAGATTATACATACATAGATACATACATTTGCATGGCATTCCTCCGATTTCAATCATCAAATTCAACCTTTACAATAATTATTTATTTCTGAGTACTTGCTGTTATATAACACATCATATCGCATCACATAATAATAAAAGGTAATTTTTTGGCTGTTATACATTTCTTGGCTCTCTCTCTGAAAACAGGTCTCCTCCATCCGTCCGATCGCAAATTATATGGCTCGTCTCGTGTGTTTAATAACTGTAAAGCTAATTATTATTCTTCTTGATCTCTATTAATGTCGCTCATCAAAAAACATCAATACTGCAAATTGCTTTGTTCCATTCTCCATTATCCCTGAATCTCATTGATTTCCATAATATTCATAAGAGAATTATTGCATTTAAACGAAATATACTTTGTAAATGCCTAATCATCTTCTTTTTTTCTTTGTCGCACTCGCACTTGTACTGAACAGAAGCCAAACAATCTTCAACAACAATTACTGATTAGCTGAACTACATTCATAAATGTCTCCGTTGCATCATAACATTTTGCTCCTAATGAAGAGGAACACATGCAATAGTGGTAAGTTGGCTTCTTGGTGCTAAATAACAAATTGACTGATTGATGATTAATGATAGTGTAACTACGTTATATACATATCAATCATGCAAGAACCACATTATGCATTCCTTCAAAATAAAGATAATCTGTTTACTTTACTGAACTTTTACAAACTTTAAAACTGACGTAGACTCACATCCTTTCTTCAAGTTTAGTAACTTCGTTTCGCGTGTTTTAGAGATTCCAATCTTAGATTTAATTAAGCATTCCTTAAAAATATTATGAAATATTTTTTTTTAATGTTTAATGAGTAAATGGAATGTGAGTGGACAAAAGCACAAAAATGTTTTTGGTTCTTTAGACAGGCCGAATAAATAAATGTAAGATCACACATGCAGATAACATTATTATTAAAACTTGTTAAGATAAATATCATCTGCCACAGGCAAAACCTATCTCCTCCCAAAATTGTTTGCTTACCTGTCACTTTTAAACGTTTAGTTCTTGGGTCTTCAGTGTCGTCTTTTAGTGTAGAAAATACGAGGGATGAGTTGCGGACAGTTACAGGATTTTGTGGTGCAACCGCACAAGGATATTGTAAGTAGTGTTGCCACATGACTTGTCAAATAAAAATTTACCTTTTTGCCTTCAAGCAAGCTATTATTACTGCTTTAGAGGGATGCATTTTTCCTCATCTAAAACAAAGAAAGACATTTTTATGTGTACCTAGGTCAGCAGCAAAACTTGAGAGGATGCAGTAACAACGACATGTTTACGGAGAGAAGACAAAAAATGATTTGCTTGTTCCTAATAATGTTTACTTCTAATTTAATTTTTCTTTGCATGATTAAGACATTTGTATTGTTCACTTGTTGGTCCAATGAATGACAACAATATTCAGAACCATATACATAATAATTAAGATGATTAATACCCTTCCCAAACTTACTCATGTTGACCACCCCCAACCATACATATAAAAAGAAGCGATATACTAGTAGTAGTAGAAAAACGACAACGCTCGCTCGCATCATATCAACCTGATTGATCTCTTTCTTCGTGGATGAGGCACAATGCAACGGTAATGAAATTATCCATTTATAGAGCAATAACATAATATTTACCGACTACTTCCATTATCCAACAGTTACATCTTAACTGCCTATACAGCGTCCTATTTCGGTTGAGCTTGGCCTTTATACAAGAATTATCAATACAACTATGCCACTGCCATTGCACACCACACAACTAAAACTATTGTTGACTGTTTGTTATTTAGTACGGTTAGGAGACCAAATAAGAATCATTAAATTTATGATGATTGTGTTTATTAAATTAAATAGGAAAATTGCGTTTTCAAAATGGAATCCCTTTTTCCAATATCATTTTACTCGTGATTAGTGATTATTGCCATTTTACTAATTTGCTTTTTCATTATTATTATGCATGTCATTTTAGCCAACTATGAATCCTCCACTTTCAGTAGTCTCAGTCTCCGCATAAATGTATCTGGTTAATGTCATATATATTAATATGCTCTTCAATTCTTTGCCAGACCAACAGTCCTCATTGCATTGTACGCTGCTCCCTATGATTAACCCTTCCTTTCATTCTATTAAATGCTCTCCTGTGGTGAGTTAGATGGTAAACTGGTGAAGTGATCCCCTTTAAAGCATCTAAACAGCAATCATGAATCATAAATAGTATAGTGACAGTGAGGAGTGCATCAAAAGAGATACTCCAATTTCTTCATGTATTGTTTCAGTTGCCTACAAAAATATAATTTTCCTGCTCCATTTTACATATTAGAATTAGACGCAACACCATCAATACTAATAAATAGAGCTGAAGCCGCTGTTCAGTGTCTTGTCGTTTAATTTTAGACTATATTGAGTTCAGCCTGCCTGCCAGACAGTTATAGCTCTTTAGTAACGCACGATTCCCCGCCTCTCCCCATTCGACAATCACCTTTAAAAATTGCCATTATGTCATAATGTCATCATCATCATCATCATCTTTGTTCAAAAAATTTATTATACACTGATAATCGCCATCACTCATATTATATGATTCGTACTCTTCATTCAACGCAAGAAAGTTCGAAATATTATTTTACTCTTGTTATTGTCCCCGTGCAGTTGTGCGTAATTGGGAATCAAAAACCGTAACTCATAAATGCTGCATAGTATCAAACTACCTATAATGGTTGGGTAAAAAAAAATCTGCAAATGTCTCTCCTCAATTCTTTGATTTTGATGACCATGCAACCTCCAACTCCCACTTGAACGAATTCAAAGTAGTCTTGAGAGTAAAATGAAAAGGACGTTGCCTTCACAAAAAAAATTCTTTTAATTATCGCTCCTGTTGAGGCTTCAAGCAAAAAAGGACGACTAAAACATACATCCCTCTAATATTATCACTTCCCATTATGCTGCCAAAGTCCACACCCAAGCTAACTTCATGATGATGATTAAGATGAACAATTTAATGAATCGAATCAAAAAGACGAAACAGCCACACAACAAGCATCAACAGCCTTACACTTTGTGTTCAATGAAACTCATCTACAATTCGTGAGGCAGGTCTCTCTAATTAAAGCCTTAAGGCCTCTTAAGGTAGTGTTGGTGCTACACGTAGAAAGTAGTGTTGCTAGAAATATATTATACATACATATATCATATATATGAAAAGGAAAAAAAAAGTAATTCAGGTGGGGTTTTCTATGAAGAATAAATGGATGACTCATTTTCAATTTATATTAACAAAATTGTATTGCATAAAACAGATGGGATTATATATTCACTGAGAGTATTACTTAACAGAAAAATAATGGCTGCAAAGTTTTAAGATCACTCTCGGTTGACATGATGGAATACGAGGTAGAAAGGAAGATTGATTTTTTCAGTTACTCCTTGGATTAAATATAATGCATGCACATTAATAATTTGATTTTGTTACATTGTTGCAATAAAACACACATGCGTGACCTACTTACATTTTAATCCTCTCTCATCCTGAAAAATGTGATCATGATTATGATGATGGCGATTACTGTATAGTCCGTCACCTCACCTTCCCTCCATCAAATTCTAATCATACTTTGACAATTCATCAAATGAAATGATCACAAGACCGATGCATACGCAATGAACTGATTGTTTTGTAAAACTCAGCCAGTTCAAATTGAAGTCGAGTCAAAAGTCTAGTACTGCTGGTGTCCTATTTCACTTTTTTGGCCTGCTGGCATGAAAAAAGGCGTTGGACGATATGTAAAATAGTGTGCGTAGTTAGTCTCGCGTGTTAATCAAACTGTTTTAAATATGTCAATTTTCAAATAAATACTATTATGCTCAGGCTGACATTTTCACATTGTTCTTATCGACCAAACTCCAATCGAAATAAAGGAAAAAAAATCTCGTGCATTTCATTACCGGCTTATTTATAAGAATCGATGAACTACCTTGTAAATTTTGTCCAAATGACACTATAAAAGTTTCATTGACAAGTCATTATTGTTATCATATTATCAGCATTTTTAATACGCTACTTTTATTGTTATACACTGAGCCAGGTTAGCTGTTGTAAACGGTAATAATGATTATTAGGGAGTGAGTTGAGTGATTGTCGTCGCTTTTATAGATGTCAGTTGACAAGCTGGTTTCCTCACTGTTCACCGTTCCTCTTGATCTTGATGATTGGAAATAAAATAAACTACCCTAATCTCTGCTAAAATTGATGCCTAATCTTCATTCATGAATCTCTCAGATGAAAATGAAAAGTTGAAACTATTCATTTTTACTTGTTGTGATTGTGATTATAGTGTCACTTGAAGAAATATCAGTTGTCGTAAAATGTCATTTCAAACGCCGTGTGTGGTGATGGGATATTGGAAGTGCTGTGGTGTACTGCAACATTTTTATAACTTGAAAAGTCACTTATCAATCAACTGATGATGACGGATGATGGAAAAAAAGTTGACTGATGATGGCCACAAAGATAAACAAAAACACATTGCACTTAATACAACCGGCAAACCTGTAATCAGTAAACAACTGATGAACACTTTTTAAGGGAGTTTTGTCGTCAGTTTGAGTCTAGAAGCTTCCATATCGGTCGATAATGGGGTTTCTTGGGATTATGTCTGGGTTAAAAGGGTGGTGCCTATCTAACTGTCGCTTGTTGTAACAGAAAAACTAATTATAATGGTTGTCCAAAGTCGTCGTTAGAGTCAGGTCACTTAATATATTATTTATTTAAAATAATATAACATAGTGCATGCCATTGCTGTACTAGAAAATTGTCATATTTTTATTATTGTTTGGGATGTTAAGATGATTATTTATCTCTTTGTACTACTTGTTTTGCTCATTCGATGATCATTGTCGTACCCTTTTTCCCCTTCTATAATGCGTTTTGAATGAACGAACTTGGAGCAAATGACAAGGTTCAAAAAGGCCAAAGTCAAAGTTGGGACAAAAAGACAGAAAAGAAGAGACTGAGAGAAGTAGTGAGAATCATCAATCGACAGAAAATGTTTTTAGTACGAAAGACAAGACATTCTTCATGGAAATGAGCATTCGAGGACACTTTATAGCGAAACCGTGAACCTCTTTTTATGTCTTTTACATCAAAATGGGACCTTGGTCATGCATGGATGAATGAACTAATTAAGCCATTTTTATTATTGATGACTGAATGATTGTGAAGGAACCTGTGAAAAAGGATTTTTGTTTTGAGTGACTTGTGAATAGCCACCTTTTAAAATTATTATTTATATGCAAAATATTATAAAACAAAAAGAATTATACTCTCAAGTGGACGTAAAATTACCATAATATATATTTATTTTTTTACGTTGCCATTTTTATTGCCAATTATTCAATCAAATCCTCTGAAACATTTTGCTTCAAGTATTTATTTTCTTATATGGTTCCCAATTGCATTATAGAGAGAGAAACAAATTCTAGTTCAGCGTGATATCATTGTCACCCTATTTGATCAAAACAACGCCTCATCATGTTACACCTCATCCCATCAACGATCAATACCAAGAATTTCCTGTCACGTAAATACCCAAAAATAAAAAATCGTAGGATGCTAAACAGCTAACGAAGGAACTTTACCAAGCTATAATAATAATAATAATAATAATATGTCATTGTTGACTCTGCACGTGTTCGACCAACTGTTGTTTGGATTTGTGACGCCGGTCGGTGATGGCCATTAAGCACAATTAAACCAAAGAATGCAGTACCAAGTTAGCCAAACTTCTAAAAAAATTATGATATTATCGATGGAGTACATTTCCAATTCAAACCTAAGTAACGATGAATGATGAACGGTTCAGTGAACAAAGTAGATGATCATGATATGACGAGAATTACAAGATTATGATGACGAACAAGAAGGTGGGTAAAGTTAACTCTTCAATCGAAAAAAAACTACACTTGATGAGCAATGGTACCAATACCAATACATCCAAGAATGCATGCAATAATATAGTGAATCTCAAGAGATTAGAATTTAATTCGTACATCGGCCATCTCCTCGAGAGAATTCAATTCGAAAAAATGTATTATTGATAAGAATCGTAATAACAATCGAAATGATCATTGGCATCAATTTTTTCTTCTTTTTTGTTATGTAATATCATCAGCAGCGCAAAAGCACAAACAATGTTGAATGTTAAAAAATATATATGATATGTTAAAGTCGCACTCAGCTCCGCTTGCATATTATGCCATTTAGGTGTGTTTTCGTCAAAAACAAATTATAAGGCTTTGGAGCAAAAAGTAAATGTGCTTTGTTATTGATGATGCGTTGTAGTTACACCAGCCCTTTTAAACTGTTTGTCTTCTTGACGAAGGTGATAAGATGATTCAGTCTATATGTACATTGCATTGATATACATATTTTCATATTGTATTTTTTTGCATGCACATTCGAGTAGTAAATATGTATTGATTCATCGTTTTACTAATCTACTGTTGAGCTGATATACTTTCACTATCATTTGGGTTTGTTTGAAGGAAACCTTTAATAATTGCTATGTTGGCTTTATTTGGGTACCTTAACTAGTCATCCAATATCATCCACCGCCACTGCCGTCCTCCTCATTGTTATCCTTTTCTAAGATGGCGTTTTGCATGATGGGCAGTAGCAGCAGCAAAGCAATGCAGTGACGTTAAATATCAGTCCAAGTATAAATATAAGAGGCATCCACTCAGCTCACCATCAACAATTACCTCTTGGTGTTTGCTTAGCTAACAACAAAGTAAAAATCAGTGAGTGATCATCCATAAAAAACCGAATTACATCTAGCACAATGATCAAGGTAACCTATTTTTCAAACCTACAGAAATAAAAAACTAGTGGCTCGAAAAAAGTGATACAGTTTCATACTTCTGATTGAAAGCAATTTTGGAGCACTCATTTGGAATCAATCAATATAATTGTGATATTGTGAATAAGTTTCCAGTTCTTGTCGGGATTAAAATAAATTTATCACTCTGTGGTTTTTTTTTGTTCAGGTCGCTACCTTCTTGGCCCTTGTGGGCGCTGCTTCCGCCGGACTTGCTCCAGCTTTGGCTCCAGCCTACGCTGCCGCACCAGCTGTATGTGAAAAAAAATATACTGTGGAGCATTTATTATTAGAGCGACGAATTTTTGAGTGATATTTATCAACTTTTTTATATTTTCTGTTCAATATAGTACGCTGCTGCCCCAGTATTGAAGGCCGCTGTAAGTTTCCATTTCCTTTGCCCAAATTGGTCACAATAATAATGCTTTGTACTTTTAACTAGTTTTGACATCAGTCAGGTTTATAAGCATGATCATGTTTTTATTCACAAAAAATTTAGTATGCCTCTCCAGTCCAATATGCCTCCCCTGTTCAATACGCCCATGCTGTAAGGGCAGACTTAATTGATTGAAACCAATTAAACTTGTACTTGTTATTGCTATTACCTAATGCTTTAATCCCCAAAATTTTCAGGCTCCAGTCGCCTACGCTCAACCAATCGCCAAGGCTGTTGCTGCTCCAGTGGCTTATGCCCACCCAGCTCCAGTAGCTTATGCTCATCCAGCTCCAGTCGCTTATGCTCAGCCAATTGCTAAGGCTGTCGCACCAGTTGCTGTAAGTTCATTTTTCAGCTTTTTAGTACATAAAGCTCTGAAAAATGTTAGGATGATGTAGGGCTTTAGGAGTTTGGCATACACTGCCAAGATTAGCATAAAAATGACTTTTATTATTCCAATCACGAAATTATAGTATCATTCTCCAGTTCAATATGCATCTCCCGTTCAATACGCATCCCCCGTTCAGTATGCCCATGCTGTAAGAGCGAACTTTTGTGTATTCTGGAGGAGGAAATTGTATGCATTTATTTTCATCGGCTAATCGTAAAATACTTCATCGTTTCAGGCCGTTGCCCACGCTGCTCCCGTCGCTTATGCTCAACCCGTTGCCAAATTCGCCGCCCCACTTTTGGCAAAGGCTGCCATCCCAGTCGCCAAGGCCGTCGCAGTATCCCCTGAGCCTTATGATGCCCATCCCCAGTTAGTAATTACGAAATTATAGTGAAAATTACGAAATTTGTATCGTACTTACATATTTTGTGCAGCATAATGTAGTAAATCCCCAAATTTGTCATTGTCAGGTACAACTACGGATATTCAGTTTCTGATAGCCTCACTGGAGATTCCAAGAGCGCAACTGAAACCAGGGACGGAGATGTCGTCAAGGGACAGTACTCTCTTGTGGAGCCCGACGGTGCGATAAGAACCGTGACCTACACATCGGACAGTGTTAATGGTCAGTATTTAAGCCCGCAATTACGTAATATTACGTAATATCGCGTGAAATAACGTAATAATTCATTTTTATGCGCATTTGGTTCTAATAACTGCTAAAAAACCATGGTTTCCTCCTCTAATAATAGGATTCAACGCTGTTGTCGAGCGTTCCGCCCCAACCGTAGTTGCCAAGGCCGTCGCTGCCCCAGTTGTTGCCAAGGCTTTCGCCCCAGCTTATGCCCACGCTCCAGTCGCCTACGCCCAACCAATCGCCAAGGCCGTCGCCGCTCCAGTAGCTTATGCCCACCCAGCTCCAGTTTTGGCCAAGGCTGCCGTTCCAGCTTACCTCGGTTAAAGAGTGTAGAAGTTAGAATCAGTTGATTAGTGTAGGGAAAATATAAAGTGTTCTTTTCCCTGATAAGTTATTATTTTTTATACACAAAACTCTACTACTCTCGCTACCTGATCAAGAGCTTCTTTTCTCTCTCTTTCTTTCCTTCTAAAAAATCTCTTCCTTCTTCCTCCTCAATCAGCTTCCCTCTTATTCCTGTATTGGGAAATTGATCTAAAGTCAAAATCGTGATATTTACTCTTCTTTCCGTGAATCCAGTCACACCTGTGAATTCTCTTTCTTGGCTATCTCGATTGGCAAATGTTACAATTGGCTTGCGTGAGTAGAAGGAAAAACCCTTACAGTATTGCTCGTCTGAATTTATTTATTGTACTTTTCAATGCAACTCAATGGACTGATTAATTTCTTTTGTAAATCTGCTTCGGAAAAAATGTATTTATTCTTCTGTTTTTATACAAAAAAAAGAAATTATAATTCTTGAATAATAAAGCAAAGATAAAAAATTAATTACTCCATGCATTCATTTATGAAATTCAGCAAGAACTTTGTCAAAATTTCCTGAATCAATCCTTTACACCAATTCTTTATTCCATAAAATTCATAATGCATCAAACAATAATTGTTTTTTGAATTACTTGGAACGCAGGTTGGTAAGATTATAAATTTGAGGATAATGTAAATAACTTGTGTAATTAAAGATTATAGAGGGATTACATATATAGATTACAAAAGGTCGCAGGTCACGAAAACGTGTTGACCAAAAGTGCAACTGATAAGCTTATTACATTCAATGCATGTTTGTAAAATGCAAGCTTTTCTCTATGCAATCTTAACTGTTTGCTATGTACCTTTGTGAAAACCAAGAACAATGTCAATTATTAATTTTCAATAAGTGGATTACTTGTATCTTTCATTTTATGATGCAACATTAGTTTTCGGGTTTGCATATATATGTACCTGAGGCTGGCTTTGTCATTTTGAAACTTGAAGTGTGATTGGTGGCGAACAAGGAGTTTAGAGAAATTCAACCATGAGTCATGAAATGAAGCAATTCAACAGGTTTTAAAACTCCAAGCAAATTAAGCGATAAGTCGTGCATTGGACAATTTTGGAGATGTTGAACATTGATACAGCGCATTAATCCTTGTTTCAGCAGCATTTAATTATTCGAGCATTTCCTCGGAACTTTATGTCATGTGACTGAATCATGCGCCATTTCCAACTCTGTATTCGCATATATCATGAGAACATTTTGTAATTAACCTGTTGTGACGTTTCAAATATGTATTATTTACCAAACAAAACATGAGCTCATCTCTGTACAGCTTTCAGTACCAAATGTCAACTTGATATAATTTTTTTTTTAGAAGAAACGTGATATCCAATTTAAACTTGAATTGCCAGGCCTGAATACCATAAACTTGTCAACAGTTCAAGTTCATGATACGATAAATTAAATGATTAGCAAACACGAGATAAGTAAAGTCGAACTTTACAATAAAGGAAAAGTCGCCATCATCATATGAACATTGAATCGTTGAACATAAGATTCTTTGCTAAAATTGTTCGCACCAAATCTTCTATGTAACTACTATTTTATGTATGGGGAAACTCTCAGAATCTTAACAAAATTGAGGCTTTTGAGGTATTGAATTCCATTTTCTATGTGAAGGACTCACTCAGCTCAGACAAAATGATACCCCTTAACAGCATCCCCTACCAAATTTTCTAAAGCTCAAACTCCTTCACCTTATTACTGACTGATTCGACTATTGTCTCATACAAATACTTTTTCACTGTTCTCATAAAGTCATAGTCATAAGTGGTGAATTACAGAGCGCTTCTCAAGCAACAATTACAGGTAAACGCAAGATAACATGTTGACACAAGTGCATTGTCCAGGAATCGATATTTATTACAACTTCATCAGAATTGCGTTTGGCAAACATTATGCAAACATATTTAGGTATTTATTACAGCGAAATAAAAAGACTTTTCCAAATAAAATGACAAGTGTACTTTAGGAACAAAACTCCAATCCATAGTTCGAGTTCTTTTCCAACTTTATGAGTGTACAAATTGCTAATTTGTCATGTGTGACAGGGAAAGGATTATAGTAAAATCTCATAAATATTTTTTAAATTGAGGTTCACGTTGAGCATGATGTAATTTTACAAAAGGCGTTTTTTGTATTTGTGGGACTGAAACACAATTGGTTTCAGCTTATAAGCTCTGATTTGCAGTTTTACAGCATGAGCCCCGATGCAATGAAAGTAATTGAGCATGACATGAGGCTCTGACGCAGAAAACTCGGATTCTTCTTTGCAAAAAGGGAAAGTAAAAACATGTTCCAACGGTAAGGAGAGTTTTGGGTAAACGTTTTGTTTTGAGTATTTAATTCGTGGTATTATCAATTGTGCTTGCATACAACAAACTAATGTAATGATGCTGAGAGGATGGATTAAGATAAAGTATTCGTACGTAACTGATTTTGGATGAGAAATAAGTATATAAAGAGAAATGCTGAGGTGATTGGAACACACTTTCTACTTCGTGTTCTGAATTCAGTGTATTGATAACACACTGAGAAAAATGAGACTAAACACCAGAATAGTGCTGCTGGCAGCAACTCTTTGTTGCGCGGCTTTGGCTGCCAACGCGGAAGTTGCCCGTGATAAAAATAGTAAGGCAAAATAAGACTTTAATAATTTCAAATTTGGTTGGGCGGATTTTTTAATTCTTGTTTCTAAAAATATTAATGTATTCGATTTTTTATCAGGCATAGAACCCGAAAACCAAAATTTGGGAAGTCAAAGTGATGCTTCCGAGATCATACATCATAAAGGAAGATTTCCGATCCCAACGTTTCCGACTCTTCCACCACTCCCATCTCGCTTCCCAACGTTCCCTACTTTTCCAACCTGGCCAACACGTTGGCCAACTTTTCCTACATTATTCCCGACACGCACAACTAGACCAGCACCAACCACTACTACACCGGAGCCTACAGATGCGCCTACAACGGCTGCTCCAACTGATGCCCCAACGACAGCTGCTCCAACTGAACAACCGACCGAGGAAGCTACCTCCCCAGAAACCACTGCAGCGCCTAGTTCGCGGCCAACTAGACCTTCCAGGCCAACCCGTCCATCTAGACCAACTCGTCCTTCGAGGCCAACCAGACCCTCTGTTCCAACCCGTCCATCTAGACCAACTCGTCCTTCAAGGCCAACCAGACCCTCTGTTCCTACTCGTCCCACCAGACCATCTCGACCAACAAAACCCACCCGTCCAACCAGACCAACAACAACGCAGGAACCTTCAACGAATCCACCAACTGAGGAACCAACTACTTCTCCTCCTTCAGAAGAACCAACAACTGAGGTACCAAGCACGAGACCGACGCGACCAACACGCCCATCCAGGCCAACGCGCCCTTCCACGTCTAGACCAACACGACCATCACGTCCGACAAGGCCCACTCGTCCCACCAGACCAACAACTCAGAAGCCCAGCACCCCAGCACCAACAACTGAGGAGCCAACTACTTCTCCACCATCAGAAGAGCCAACAACTGAATCCTCTGAAGGTCCAAGTTCGCGACCAACACGCCCATCTCGTCCAACGCGTCCTTCCAGACCAACTCGTCCTTCCAGACCAACTCGTCCTTCCAGACCTACTCGTCCTTCCAGACCAACTCGTCCTTCCAGACCTACTCGTCCTTCCAGACCTACTCGTCCTTCCAGACCTACTCGTCCTTCCAGACCTACTCGTCCATCAAGGCCGACCAGATCCACCACCACACAACAGCCAACCGAGGGACCAACTACAGAGGAACCCACTCCAGCACCTACCGCAGGACCTACTACAGAGGAACCCACTCCAGCACCTACCGCAGGACCTACTACAGAGGAGCCCACTCCAGCACCTACCGCAGGACCAACCACAGAGGAGCCCACTCCAGCACCTACCGCAGGACCAACCACAGAGGAGCCCACTCCAGCACCTACCGCAGGACCGACCAGCGGGGAACCCAGTTCCTCAGCTCCCTCAACCACAACTCCCCCTTCAAATGGTGAGTGTGACGTTGTCTGTGGACCCGAAGATCACTATCTTAGCAATCCCGTCGACTGTGGATCATTCTACCAATGCAGCAATGGTGCTCCAATTCTCCAGCCATGCCCTCAAGGTCTTGTCTTCAATCCAAACATTAATGTTTGCGATTATCCTGAAGATGCTCCTCCGTGTGAGCCAGCCAACTGCAAACGCGTCATGTTGCATTTCCTCCTTGACGGAACATGGTATACCAAGTCAGCTAGTACCAAAAAAAATTAAAACTATGATAACTGTTGTTCAAACTATCATGTACAAATAAATATTACATAACGCATCAAATAAACAAGTTCGTTTATTATCGCATTTGATTTACAATAATTCACATTTCCAAAAAACAGTTCATGAAGCATTTTCAAAAATATATACTTCTATATATACTACTATATACTATATAACGTAGTATAGTAAAGTAAACACATAATCAAAGATTAAAGTTTGACATCAAAATCAAAATTTTATTTACATTTTCGCCTGCAATAAAAATATGACGTAGGTCATAATAGCACTCAACACTGCTAGTAGTGATCCACGACTAAAAATGAAAAATCCTGCTGCATTAAAACAACTTGGATTTGCAAACTGACTTGTCAAGTGAGCCACGACCAAGTTAATTTCAGGCGGTTGAGGATTTCGCACATGCATTAAACTCGTCGTGACGCAGTCATTGAAGTGGATTGACATTTCGTGTACGTTCCCCAAACTAATGAAGACAATTATAAGTCTGGCAAAATAAAGTATACAATTTCCCACAAACGTGATCCCATCAACGTAATGGACGCTACCAGATCCCAAATAATTTATTTTTAAATAGAGCAGGAGGCAACTGACAAGCACTAGGAGTCCAATGTCAAGGGCCAGAATAGGGCCAAAAATGCAGTTGAGAAGGGACTGCATACTGGAAATACAGTTGAATTTCTTAATTGCTGTAATGATTGGTCCCGCGCCCTCTTGAATCGGTACGTGAGGGCTCAATGATATCGTTGTATAGACGGGCTCATTAATCGTTGAATATGGCGAGTGGTTCCTGGAGTCATTAAGATTTGTGTATTTATTTGTTGTTGTGGTGGAGGTAAGTTCACTGCAGCCCCCGTAGTAAAATTTAGGCACACTTGGAATTTTTGTAATGTCATCATCATCTCCTTTCCCATCGTCCGTTAGATTACAAATGTTGAGGTTTTGTAAACTTATGATTGCGTGGCGTCGTTGACGTTGACTGCGCACCACATTATTTTGGTCAATGGAGGATTTGTGCTGTCTGTAAATCGGAGTAGTACTGACACCCACAACTCCATGCATTTCGTCGATGATGGAGGTAACAGTATTTTGAAAGCTGGCTCCAATACAACAACAGAGGACTTCAATGAAGGCGCATCCGCAGGATTTGAGGATTACAAGATAACACTGAAACACGCAGCTTAGGGCAATAAGGGCAGGGGAGGGATCCTTTGTATACGCCAAAATAAAGATATCCATGGTGGGTTTTCGAATTACGTCCAGCGAGACAAATACACATGAGCCGATCGTTAGGAATATGTAGACTGTAAATAGTTTCCGGGCATAGCGAAGGGTCTGATGGCACTTTATCATACCTTTGAGTGGGGTGCGAAACTCGTTACTTTTTTCAAAAAAGTGGATAAATTGATCCCGTTTCATGATGGCGAGAACGAGCATGGCGATTGGGATGAGAGTTCCAGCGACCCAAGTGGCCATTGTAACGATTTCCGGAACACTTCGGCCTCGACTGAACGAGCAAATGAATTGGTACAGAGCGTAGCTAAAGTATCCCATTAGGATGAGTAGAGTGCACAATGTATGGAAAGTTTTGAAAGACTTGATTCTTAGCTGAATGTTGTAGCCAGAAATTTCCAGTGGACATACCCCAAATATCTGATTTATTCGAATTACGGGCCGAAGAATGTCAATGAAAGTTTTTAAATTTTGACTGTCCTCAGACGAGCTGCCAGAAGAGGGACCCATTTTGAAAAACTTCATTCGAAATTACAAAGATCAAGCACAAAGTAACTATTTACGCGAAAGAATAGAATTTTGTAAAAATCACACGAGTAGATGATACGATACTACCTCTCTTCATGGAATATTCAGGCACGAAATGTCTACTATTATGTGGAAAATGCTTTGATTCACCATGCATCTCAATTAAAGCTTTAATTAAATTCTGGTAATAGGAGAAAAAAGCGGAAACGCGAGTGATTTGAAAATAAGAAACCAATTTGGGTATATCTAAAATTAACTGAGTAAAAATGCTAATATTCAAATACAAGGTTTTTATTAATTTACCTTATATGCTTGATCATATCATCATCACATTACGTCTTAAAATTAGAGTCTCTGGATTTTAGTTAATAATTAATACAGTAATTGAATTCAACATTTTAATAATAGTTAGTCCAGTGCTTTATTAGTATCATCCGGTCCAAACAAATCAATTTTGTGTAACTTGATTTTTTCAGCAACCCGAGCATTGTATTTAAAATCTACCTTGCCCAGCACACGCAGCTTTGCGTCATAAACGGAACCAGAGAGCTCAATGGATTTCTCGATTGCAGCGAATCCTTCGACAAATTTTTGCCTGTATAGATAAGCAACGTAAAATATTGTTAGTTACGTATTTACGTACGTAATATTGAACGAATAAAACTAAAGTTGATACAACACTTTTAATTTACATAATGACTTTATTATTAGATTTAATACTTGAAATGCTTACATCATGATGTTAATCTCCCCAATGTGATAATAAGCAATACTGGCCGTTTCCAGATCTTCAGTAAATGTTTCAAGCGATTTCAGAGCCATTTCACGATCGTCCATCTTCATGATACTGGCCATAGCTGCATTTAATTAGTATTAAAAGTATGCGTCATTTTACAATCATAATGTTTACGTTCCTATTTATATTCAAAATTAATAGATGGATTATTATTATTATTGTCACCTCTCTTTAGCTGGAAGAACTTGCAACCACCAGCAAGCTCCACAGCCTTGTCAAACATTTCATACGCCTCTTCACCAGACTCACTCAAAAGTAACATGGCCTAAAATTGGAATTAGAATGTAAATAAAAGCGCAATAAAACTACGTAAAGAATAATAATACGACATTCAATCGAAAGCAGCTAATACGTGACTATGCAGCAGCACACTAACCTGACCATACATTTCATAGCATTCTGGAATGTCCAAAATGCCATTACGTTCCATTGCCTTTAATTGCTCCAGTGTGTCTTTTGCGTTAGCACTGCTGTAAACGCAAGCGTCATACGAGGATTGGATGGAGAGTCGGAGAACGTGGAGTAATGGACATTGCTTTGGATCGGGACATTCTTCCACCCCCTTTTCTAGCAAGGCCAACGCAGGAACAATCTCTCCCTTGTCCACCAGACACTGCAATTTAATTAAATCATAAATGCAACAGGCAAACTGACACTGACAGTATTTAAAATGAGACAACAATTTTACAAACGAAAGCTTACGACAGAGGCGTGATAGTAAAGGTCCGCGTTTTTCTTCCAGAATTGCTCAGCTTTAGCGAAATGCATGGCAGTTTCTTCACAAGTCCCCCATAGATTTTGACATAATCCAGCTTTCAAATGCGCGCAACTTTTCAGCTTAAAATATAACAAAATTCCATCATTAAATTCATTCATTGCATCCAAATTCAAATTAAATTAAAACTCATGAGCACGGTAGATAGTAGATACCTGATCGGAGGCACCGGGATCATCTGCAATAGCTTGGAAATCAGCAAGAGCCCCGGCACAATCTCCGCATAAAAAGTAGAATGAACCACGGAGAAGCAGCGCTTCAATTCGATAGTTTGATTCTGGATTTTCAATTTCCGCGGTGCAATGATCGGCAACCGCAGAAAAATCGTTGGACTTCATGCATACAATTGCCCGGAGATATCCAGTGCTAAAGTTTAAGGATAATGGGGTAAGATCAAAGATCATTCATGCGAGGCTAGAGGCATTGAAATAAAATAATGCTACATAATTACTTATTTTCACCTTTCTTGCGCATCTCCTTGTCCAGCGTTGATTTCATCCAGTGGGAAGGGGTCCAGGCCCCTCCACATTCGACTGGTAGGATCGCAATAGAAGCCACGGAAGTACGTTGTGACATAAGAATCCTTTGGGAAAGCAAAGGTTCGAGAAGCACATATTTTCTCCATTTCCCATTCGGCTGTAATTAGTGATGAAAGTATTATTAACACTGACTGAGTTTTGAACAGCAATTAAGGTTTTATTTTTATTATTATTATAGAAATATGTAAATATCATACCATAATCAAGTATCAGAGCTCCAATGCTCTCCTGCAAGCCAGATAAAGTTTGCTGATTTTTCATCGCTAGCACCTGAGCCTCTGATAAATCCTCAATCGCCAGATTGTAGTTTTTCATTTTCTTGTGAATTAAGGAACGTCGAACAAGCACCTTGATGTACTCTGGTTTGATTGCTAACGCCTCATTAAAAGTTTCAAGAGCCTTTTCCGTTTCACCCTAAACAGGTGAAAGAAATAATTACTATAAAATGTACACAAGTGCGACAATTATTGAAGTGGGGCTCCAAAGAAGAAGAGGGAAGAAGCCTGAAGCCGATGACCAATCATTGAAATAAGTTTGCCTAATTACCAATTTTTCAAACACAACTCCCCGGTTGTTGAGTATCATGGCACGATCATCATCTGCCGCACAAGCTTTCCAGGCAAGGTCGTACTTTTCAAGCGCCTCCTGATATTTTTCGGCTTTCACAAATGCGTTCCCTTCAGCCTTCAAAAGGTCAAATGTCTTCACATCGCCTCCTCCTCCTACAACCTCGGCCGACGGCTCAGGGGGAGATGAAGACTGGGTTTCGCCACTCTCTTTGATCTGAAGATTTTGCGCGTCATTTGCGACCGCGTCAACTTGCACCTGCACCTCACTCATTATGCAAACAAGTGGAGGCCGACACGCCTACAATGTTTCACAATGACAAGGAAAACTTTCACTACTCGCACGGACAAACGATCCCCAATGACTAAAGATAGCGCGTCGGTAGACAAGCTTTTCAATTTCAACTTTCAATTTCACAACAAGAAAAAGAAGAACGAATTGAAAGAACGTGAACATCAGCGGTGAAGGAACAGAACTGACAGCAGTAAAGTAAATGCCCTCCCTCCACTCCACTAAAAAAAGTGTTTTCCCGAAATGAGTATAACGTTAATGATTAGCACTTGGCGTTGGCGCCCTTCCTCAAAGCAATAATTTACTTGACAACTAAGATTCGTTTCTGAGTTTTTTTAAATCCAGCAATAGATGCATGAAGATCAAGATGCTGTGCACTACTGTGCAGTGCATTGCATAAGTACGTAGTCTGTAGTTAGCCCCAGTTACCCGGTGTACGTCGTGGTAATCTTCTATGATCATGAATAAGAGGTGGTTAAATCATAATTGTCTTTATCGAAAACGAAAAGAAAAATGCCCCCAAATCATTAAGTGCATAAATATATTGTATTCATTCACCTCATAAAAATTGAATTCGTTTGTTGACTTTTATTTAAAAGCATTAAATTACGTACATAGAATGCGATGTCCTTGTGATTGTATTTACCTTGCTTGCTTTACATTCTTACAAATTGGATGGTTTGTCATTTTGTCATTACTATTACCATTTTAAATTCCACATAAACTATGATTAGCCACAGCTAGCTCCTCCAAGTGATACAATGCCTGCTGCAAAGCGTTTAATTCTTCCGGTGATGGTCTTTCGGATGTGTGACGAATCCACAGGGTAAGATTACGTAGTTGGTTCAGCCGAGGAGCGAGAACGTTTATAAGAGTATTGTTGTTGAAAGTGGATGAGGAACTGGATGACGATTTTCTAAATGCTTTGCTCTGTAAAGACAAGATTCAATATTGAAAAATTGAAATCTGTGATTACATATAAATGGATAAATAAAGTGAAATATCTACCTGAATCACCAGTGTTTTTAATTTTGGAAGATTTATAACTCCGTATAACAGGGACCACCAGGAAATTCCTAACTGACAAAGTTCTAATGTTTCCAACTCTGCAGAGTTGCCAAAAAAATCATTGATTCAGATTCATTTCTACTGTTGCGGTTATGTAATTTCTGGATGATAATGATTGTCAGTGATTGAATAAACCTTTGAGATTTCCAATGTATGGGACATTCCGTGAGAGCTGCAGACTCCCTTCCTCCAAGTGATCGTCATTAAGCGTCCCAAGTTGTCTACCCATTTCCTCCTCATCATCAATTCCACAAATGCCACCCGCCTCGGTTACATTTGACTTTCTGTCGATAATCAACCACGTCAAACGACTCATCCTTTCATAAGCCATTCTCAACGCTTCATTTGACACAAAAGAACACCCCAAAATTTGCAAATTCGGAAAATATTTTGCAAAAACTTCCACCTGCTCCACACTGACAACTTCCGTCAACTTCAAACTCCTAAGGTTGGTATACTGTCCCATCCCCTCTTGAAACGGTTGTCCACCTGGGAAAATGCTTCCTTGCACCTTTCTGGTCCAAGCTGTTTCGAGCATGAGCTCTTCCAAGACAGGAAGTCTATCTATATAATAAACCAAGCCTGGATTACTCCATCTCATTTGCAATACTTTTAGTTTTGCCATTTCCGGGAAGATAAAGTCTACTCGGATGATCTGCCTCGCAAGTAGATTTCTATCCTGAATTGTACATTTTAGCTCGACCAGTGTGCTAGCTAACGTCGCAAACATTTCCTGGATTTTATCCAGTGTTGCGCGAAAACTGAATTCAATACCGAGTTTTGTTAGTCTTGGGCAAAACTGTATCAGGGCCTCAAGAGTCTCATTTGTGGCACAAGAGAATCCATGAAAAATTCCGTACAGGTCAAGTTCCCGTAAATGAAGCAGGGACGGTGTGGCGGATGCAACTAAAGGAAATGGCTTTGCTGGAATCTTAAACTTTTCCAGTGAATTCCCACTGCTTTCTATCAATTTAATCACAACGGATGCACACTCTGTATCGTAAAGATGCTGAATGGCAAGAGAGCGTAAATTTGGTGTAGAGATGTGGGTAAAATATTTTGGCATTTGATGCGCTACCGGGGGTTGGGGCTGGCCACCCGGTGCGATTGCGGTTGGATGGACATAATTGCTGAGGAGGTGTAAAGTCTTCAATTTTGTAAATGCGACGTTATCATCAGCATCCGCTGCATTGATTGTGAGCTGATCGTCTAGCAAGTCATTATTGTTGTCTTCCTGCCTCTCAGAAGCTGGATGCTGTTCCTGGAGGATCGGTTGGTACCACAATTTCAGTTCCAGCATGTCCTCTCTATAGCAGTCCAGCAAGTCTACCACCTGTGAAGGAACTTGCTCCACAACTGCGGATGGAGATCGCGGTGATGGAATGTCGACCAGAAAACTTGTATAAGTCTGTGAAAGTGGACGAGCTACCTGCAAAAAGTCTTCAATGTCGTCGGTAGACCGGAAGGAAATAGTCACGCCTCGTTTTCTCAGTATTCGCGTTACTTCATCTGCCCATAACCGACAGACAAGACGACACTGGAGAAGGGTGGAGTTCTTGCTTGATGTAAAAATCTTTTCTAGTATCTGGATTTTGGCAACAATCAAACATTGGAATTGTATCAATCCGAACATGATGATAATGAAACAAAATTCAGGAGACCTTACATGATGATTCGTTGAAATAAAGTCCATCTTTTCTATTATGATGGTTTTTCAAACTTATAATGAATTACAATTCAATGAGTTTAAAAAAACTTGAAATGCGAATGTCAGACACAAGTGATCGATTAAAAAAAATCTTACATGAGCTAACTAACTCGTTGAGCTATGACTATGAGCTTCAAGTGTATTGAGTATTTACTTAAACAGTTTTGCAACCTGTGTCTTGCGACATTCACTCTTTATAAATGATTTGACGATGCCAATGCCTCCACCAAAGATGTGTTTCCCTCCCTGTGCTTGTTGTGTAAAACCAAAGGGAAGGAGCCAAGTAGGAAAACTGGTAATGGGAATGGAATAAGTAGAATTCTATTTATATCACAAACTTTCGTCATTTTTCGTTCCCACTTATTATCACAGATATTATGTCTCCTACATACATACAGCTTCATTAACATTATGCAGTAAAATTTCCGTTGGGACAAACTTTGTTGAGCTGGCTGGCAGACTATAGGTCATTCGAATAAGCTGACGAAAATGAAGCTACGCTGCGCTATTCTATGAACTATACATTATTGAAGGGCAAAATTTGAGCTTATAAAAACCTTCTGTATTTTATTAGAACGTCATATTGCATGTAGTTTTCTCAAAGCGAATAATTTGGGCTACCGAAAAATCAAGTAATGATAACTAACGATGACTTTAGTCGTTTATTAAGATTAAATGCTCATTGCCTACAGCACGGTTTATTCGCGCAACACGAAGGACATGATCCATCCTTGCAGACGCAATCAGGGCCACAACAGGTACAACATGGAGGGGTTGACATTCCTTTGCATTTACAATTGGAGGTTTCACATGCACAGGAATTTCCCTTGCAACAATTTTTCTCCTTGCAACACACTGCGTCTGACCCACAACTGCAGTTATCTTTGCAGCCAGAGCATTTTTTGGACGTCGTTTTGATAGTTTCTGAAATTTAAAAAAGAGTATTTTGTTATTCCATTTTATATGTGTATCGCCTTATTGAACAAGACAATCAGAATTATTAAAGTTTATACCAAGTACCTTGTATTGATGACATTTTATCAACTTTGCAATGCAACTTCAACCTGTGCGTGTGACGATAGTAAGGCTTTGAATATTAACGTTGAATTATTAACTGTTCTATTCCCTTTGAAGGTTCTAAGGGTTTCAGGACAACAATTGATACTGAGCCAACATGCTGGATAAACTCCATTTAAATCTGCTGTGGAGTATTTGAACCGTGCGCAAATAGCTTAATATTTCTAATGTCCAGCTCTGTTACGCACGGTGTGCAAAATTTTGCACACCACTCATCATCATTCATCGTACTCATCCCACTTTGCCACTTTTCTTGACGTACATACAATAATTGTTGATAATGGATTATAATCTATCATGAATGCATGCATAGGTCCTTACGTATTATACTTCGCAGCAGAAGTTGGTGGAATATTATGTTACATGTGGATAATATGCAGTATGCAGATATTTGTGTATATTAATTTAAATGTGTTAGTGCCGTGTGCAAAACAATTAGCGAATACAGTTGAACAAACTATTTCCTCTGTCATGTTATCTCTTCGGTTTATTTGTGCATGAACACAACGTGTAACGTATCTATGTACATTTATGTAAGCACAAGGGGGTTGTTACTGCGCTTTATGCAGAACAACAGCACCGTTGGATATTTTCTCCTAGTTAGAATAATTCATTCGATATTTTATGCTGATCAATTATTTTCTGTTCCATTTTGCCTAATATTGAATTGATATTATGTTAGTTAGCTTCCGGTGAGAGATTCAATAGTTTTTCTTGGAAATATTTGTTTAATATTTTGCCTATCATTTCATGAAATTTATTGAAGATATTAATATTAGTTTCATTGTTCCTAATATTTGTTTAATGAGTAATTGTAAATTAGTTCTCTCTCTCCACCGGAAGCCGCAGTAGTATATAAAGCCATGAAAAATTGTTAAAGTCATCATTGTTTGGGAAACGGTC